>WBMW01005913.1:362523-412587 GCA_013396635.1 Penelope pileata
CAGTTCTGTTGCCTGTGATGTGATAGGAAACTCCCAAACGCATGACAAGTCAGACTTCTTGCTCCTGTACAGGTCCTATCCAGAACAGAAAATTGCAGGTTACAAAAAATCTCTGCAATTTTAAGTGTCTGTAAATGGCCAGAGTTTTAGTTTTGTTTCTCCTAAAGTGCAGAATTTATAGAATCACAGAATTCCCTCTGAATATGAAAAGGGCTCTTCAAAGCACAGACAAAAGGACTGTTTGGCTGACCATTTCCACAATAAACATATCCCACACAGTTTGGCATCCCTAACTAGAAGCCCAGAGTAATTAGGAGAAAGTACACTGCAGTCTGCAAAGCTCCATGGAGAAGGGAGAATTTGCAGTGCAGCTATGAGAACACCAAAGACCAAAACATCATCATTTTTCATCATCCCAAGCCATGTTCACTGCCATGCTTCAGTTTTACGACACAGCTAGCCTGTCCCCTTTCAGCAGGAGGGCCAGGGGAAGCCTGGCCAGCTTGATACTCGTTTCCCCTGGTTTCTAAGGCAATGCAGCATCTGCAGTGTTTGTAGTGCACAGGCTGGGCACAGCCTCACCACCTCCTCATCTTTAGGGACTGAGGACCACTTCTGTCATAAGCAGAGAGGACCATAAGGAAGCACGTCTACATCTGTGGGGGTTTTGTTCAACATTAGAGGTATAAGCAAGCCCTTTGTTCTACAGCAGAGACACGAACATGCTGAGGAAACTGAACAATGATGAAATGTATCTTTTCTAACCAAAATCACTCCCTGTCCTCCTAAATGAACAAAAAGTCCCATATTTCTGAAGGCATCTCACTGAAAATGCTGACAGGATTGATGCCTTTCCAGAAGACTTTTCCTCTCAATAGCACAACACATAATTGTACCTAGTATATTTTGGTCAGGTTAAATCATCAGGGAAACAAAGTGCATATGTTCTTATGGGTAGTCCACAAAAAAAGGTGCTAATATCAAAGAAAGTTAACTGCATAATACTAGCTTTGAGTTAATATAACATTGCTAGTGGAATAAAATTGAGTAAAAAAAGAGACATTTATCCTTTCTATCATTCAATAAATGGCTGACAACAACTGCGGTAAAAGAAACCAATGCCTATAAAGTGTTATACTTTCCTTCAAGTAGCCTGTTTCCGTCAATCTGGGGAAGCAAAAAGGATGTCAGGTAGTTTTTTTCCCCATGTACCTAAATGGGGATATGTTTGAATAACAGATGAATCAGTAACTTACATACAATTGATATACTAAGGTCATAAACAAGTCCAAGATAAAAATGCATTAAAAATGATATTCCAGTGACATGACTGCAAGCCTTAAGAGTCTCACAAGGCTCTGCAGCTGACTTAGGGGCACAGATCAGACCTGATTATGTGTCAAATCTAAGATATTACAGTTACTCTAGTGAAAATCATATTTGCATTGATATATGCTACAACCTTATCACTTAGTCTAGAAGTAGAACTCATCCAGACATGCAGAGTTTCATAAAACCTTTTCTGAATTAGGAAATTATTGCCAGCTCTCACTAATGGAGGCTTGACAACACTCAGTAACTTATTGCACTGAAATTAAAGGAATAACTTGCACTGTGACATGCTACTCGTGCAGAATTTGGGCCTTAAGATTTTATATTCCCCTTCTGTTCAAAACACATCCCCACTGCTCCCTCATCCCTTGTGACAAAAAATAGCACTTTTGCATTTTTTCTTTTTTTAACCACATCTAGTAGATGTGTTGTTTTCATTTGTAGCATATGTGAGGTGGCTTTTAGAGGTAATTTATTTTTGGTTGCAAGCTGCTGATGCTTGCACCTGTGTTGACTGTTAGTAATTAACACCTTCTGGTCCACTATGGACAATTTCCCACTTACTGCTTTTTAAGGTGCTAAAACTAATCTCCACCAGTTCCATGTCACATAGCTCCAATTCAAAGGCTTTTCTTCCTGATAGCTAAGGCTTTCCTTTTCCTCAGTTAGTAATAACACACAACCCAGAGGACTATCTGGAAGGGTCCTGACAAGATTTCACTAAGCAGAATCCTCTACTGACAAGGGGACTGAGCTGAGCTAATATGTGTTAAAACCTTGTTCTCAACTCAGAGGTGTTACCATGGACAAACACAGGTTTTGGCTGCAAAAACAATAGGCAGGAAAGGAAGTTACCTCAAGAGAAAGAACTGAGAGTTTCCTCACTAGTTATTCAATTTTTGGCTGATATCAGCCAGATAAAACATAATCATATTCATTGCCTGATAATGCTGTGAAACTGACATTAATTTATAGCATTGTTTCCATACCAAAAAAAAAGGAAAAAAAAGAAAAAAAACTCCTAAAAATTATATTCAGACCTCAGCACTTCAACACTGATGCATTAAAGAGCATTTGACTGGAAGCAATAGTGGGCACATATTTGTGGGTAAGTGGCTACTGGCATCTCTGCACATCTGAGTGTGTGCATCCCTGTGAAGAACCTCTGCACTCACATCTTCAGGGAAATAATATGCTCAAGTTAATTTACATATAACAAAAAAAAAAAAATTAAATGAGCACAAAAATAGAATTTAAAAAGATAATTATCTAGATACCAGGCACATCATTTAAAACAAATTTCAGAGTGCCTTATGTCTCAGAAAATTATAGTTTTGAGTCCTACAGTGAATTAAAGTTTTCTTTGGCCACCTCAAGTGACTGCTTCTTGGCAAGTACATTTCTGCAAAACCCCGGAGGCTAAGAAAGCAAGCGAAGAGAAAGACAAAGGGATGCAGTTATTTTTGACTATCAGCCAACTTACAATGGTTTGATTTCTGAAGGAGAAAGAGGGTAATTTAAAAAATCTTAAATCTGGCATACAAAATAGAATAACTGTTTTTTTTTTTTTTTTTTTTAAAAAGCCTTCTGATGTTCCTGGTGCTCAAAACAGAATCAGCCCATATAAAATTAATATAATTATTATGTGATTTCCATCTGCTAACGAAGCCAAACGATTAGAGCTGCTAGAAAAACTGCCTTAGTGGAACAAACACAGATAATGAATTTGAATAAATACACAAGCGAAAATACAATGTCAGGCTTAATCATTTGGCATTATTAAATGCTGAGTAAATGAGTTGGCTGTGTATTGCTTTGCCATTCAGCAAGAATGTTATAGTGAGTGCCTGGATCACAGATTTCATTGCCTCTGTAGCTAATTTTGTTCTGGATTTTTTTTTGGAACCTAAGCCAAACCATCTTTCTTTTTTTTGATAGCTCCTTTTCCAGACTATTCCACTGGCGCTCGCTATGTTGTGCTCTGGCTGTTTGTACACTCCATATTTAACTGCAGGACTGTTCAAACATCTCCCCCAATCATTCTCACTTGTCCAAAACATATTTTTGGCCTAATCCTAAGACTTTCCCATTCACTTCCCAAACCCACCTTACTGGAACTGCTGAGAGCTCCAACAAACTCTCTTTAATCAGTGATTGTGTTTATAAACAGATTTAGAAAGCAATTCATAAAAATAAAGTCGAATTTAATAAATATTTTTATGTGTGTAAAACATAGTGCTTGATAGTGTTTTTGAAATGTCAATACACACTGGGTGCCAAACGGCACTCTAAACAAACCCCTGTAACACTCAGCAGATTTCTAGCTCATACATCCTCTCACAATCTAGCATTTTTTAAAAAAAGAAAAATCTATTTTGAAGTCATAGGGACTTGGCTTCCACAAAATCTAAATCAGTCCTGAGGAGGACATTTCTGGGATAGAACTTGTGAAGAGCTAGGCAATCCCACATTCAGAAGAATTATTTTTAAACACAGAAAGATGCTACTAATGTACATTTTAAGCCTTTTGCAGAGAAAAGCATGCGGTGATGCTTTCCCCTTACACAAACTGAAATTCCAAGACAGTGAAACACTGCCTGATCAATCTTTCCTTATATAAGAGCTGACATTTCCTCAGCAGATTAGCCTCTGTCACTTATTAAAAAAAAAAAAAAAAAGCTAATGTAGTACAGGTTTCATAAAACTTAGGTTATAATACATTTAAGCACTTTTTGCTGAAACACAACAGTCTATTTTTAATGTTCATTTTTTTTCACGGGATTGAAGCCCTTACTGTTTTGGAACACTCACACTTCACAATATTGTATCACGATACTGCACTGACTGAAGAACTTAAGCTTCATGGTTGTTCCCAAATCAAATATCTAACATTGAAGAATGATCCAAAAATATTTGTTCCTGTAAGACAATGTGAACCCCTTAATATCTTGACAGATGTACTGTGGCCTAATATATGTTCCAGTTCTTTTCCTTGACAGATCCCTTCCCTCCTTATGTCAGGAGAGGACAATCAGGATTGTATTTTCGTATTTTTAATATACATTATATTTTTGCTCTCCTATTTCGCTTCTAATCCATGCGTTCTGTGAAGGTGAATAAATACAATTATTATGAAAAAATGAGTGGGTGAAAAATGTACTTAAATGCATTCACCTCCCACACCTCATCCAGACATGAAATCTCAGAGAAGGGAGGGATGGGCAAGAAAGGCACAAAACCCTGCATTATATACAGACTGTCAAATGGGATCATTTGGCATATGGGACCAAAGTGTACTTAAATGCATTTCTCATTTGGGGGCCAGACTGCTCACGCAAGTCCTGTCCCACAGCAGTGGCAGGGCTGCAGAGCTGCTCTGCCCACCTAGCATCTCAGAGAGAATGCATCCCAAATTCCCTTCCTTCACCTTGTACTTCCAAAATGCTAAAAACTGGCTGCTAATAATAGGTGAACTACTGATTTGCTTTGATGAGCAACTAGAACTAGCAAGCTCTTTGCTTGCTTCTGAGATCTCTTTAACCTACATAAGATGTAGAGCATACTAATATTTCCCAGCAAGACACGCAGTCAAATCTAAAACAAGCCCTGAATGTGTGGCTGTGGTGCCAGAGCAGCAAGTGTTAAGAGCAGCATTCTGAGAAAAATAGTTAGGATGTGAAAAGTACTAATGTTTCTTTTCTGATTATAGGTAGAAGCCCTATCTTTGAATCTAACCCTCATCCTGAATCTACTAATGAAATCTTTGCTAATAAACATTTGTTCTTTTTTCTTCTAGTTTATCTAATGTGCTTTACTAGGCAATATAAATATGTTACAAATGTTACTGTGATATATGTCTAAGTGACATTTAACTCGTTTACTGCTCTGCAAAAGCTTCATCCTCACTACCTTACACAAAACAGCTGTGAGTTTCAGAGACAGACACTTACCTTGTCTGACAGCTAGTGTTGTTGTGTAGACCAAAAATAGAAGGATATAGTTGAGGAAGCTCTGAAAAACAGGTGTGTTGGCATGGAAATCTTCTGACAAATACTTGCTTGTGAGGCCAATGCCACAGATAAGGAGTGAGAGTACCTGGCCAAGAGCCACAGACAGCAAGAGATCCCTAAAAGGAATGAGAAAAACACAGACATAAAACACTGAGCCTCCCCATCCTCCTCCAGGAATCCTGTTCAAAAGTGTTAAAGCACAGAAGAGACACAGTATTTCAGTCAACAAGGTATCTGCTTGGTCTTGCTGGTGTAAAGCATCCGTTATTTCTGCACTTAACACCGGCTTACTGTCCCCTGAATGCACTAGCTTTTATTCACATATTAAACAACAGCAGATGGTAAATCTCTACTATTTAATTTCACTTTTCACAAAGGATGTAAGATAGTTCAAATGCAACCAAAATACAGCACCTTTTTCTCCAAATGTCTTCTCTAAGAGAAGGACCCAGGAGTATCACTCAGCTAAAGCCAGAATTACAGCTCTTCAGGACTTAGCCACAGAGAATAATCAGAGAAAGGATTCTCTCTGATCTGAAAGGATATCATGCTTCATCAACACCGTGAATTCACTGAACAACTTCACTCCCCTCATTTCATTTCCATTTCATTGTATGAACTCTTCTTTCCACCTACTGTGCAAATGCATGTATCTTTTCTTCTGTCTTTGTTGCTGCCTACTTTCCCTTCTGTTTTGAGGAAATGTCTCACTTCAGTTCATCAAAATGGATTCTCTGCTTTGGCTTCTTGCATTAATCTGTTTTTCTTGACCTTGATCTTCTCTCTCTGCCATTCCCCTACCAAACATTGCCCATCCTCTCTCCCCGTAGGTCTCTGATAGCTTCTCCCTTTGTGCATGTTATATATGTATACATATATATGTCTTCCTATAATTTTCTCCTTCTTACTCAAGAAACTGTTGGATTTGAAAGCCCACTCTTTTATGGTGCATATTCTTTTTATATCCTTTCTACAGTCTTCTTCCATGATATTCTTTTCCCTTCCAAGTGTCTATCTCTAGTACTCATCTGTCAGAGCATCATTATCCAACTGCACAGCCCAACTCAGCCCAGAAAACCCTCATTTTTCCAACATTTTTGTCATAGGATATCACAGCACAGGAATATATGTGTTTTTAAGTTACTTTTGTCCCAGATTTACTGTTTGCCAGTCCTTTTGTGCTGATCAACCCTGTTCCACAGCTACACGTTGCTCCATGCAAAAGCACAAAATGCAGCATGTTGGCACGGGACAATAAAAACAACTGCCAGGGAGTGCAAGAAGACACTGGAAGGGACCATTTGGTCCAAGACCTGCTGGCTGCTGCAGTCACTGTTACCAGCCCCTAGAAGAGACCAAAAGTCTCTGAGGAAATCCAGGAAGGAAGGGGGAGACAGAAGAGGACGTGGAACATGTCTTATTAGAGCCTACTATGAAGGAAAGGCCATTAGGCAATCCTGTGGAAGTAAAGAGGGGAGCTCTCTGCTTAGCTGTAACAGTACTTCACGTGTGTTCCCTTCTGCCAGCCAATAAGAAAACCATTGCTTCAAGGCGGCTTTGCTTTCCCTAATAGATTTCCCTGACCTCAGCTGCGAGCATTTGGTGGCGATGAGCATCTGTGCTCCAGCAACAACCTCCCTTGTAAACTTGAGTGTCAAATTTGTTTCCCTTTTTCTCATAAACAATCCTCCCACTAATGTGTCTCAGTGTCAGTCACGGCGTGATTCAACCAAGCAGGCACTGGAAAGCACAGGAGGCTGGGTAGTTACATTCGTCTAACACACCTTGCTGACAAACAGCCTGACACAGATAGCAGGAGAACAAACTATATTGTGCTACACCCTGTGTTTTGACGGGAGGCTGCTGAACATGTAGAAACTACAATTCCACAACTGCTGCCTCCACTTTTGCATTACTCACTCTACTGCAGAATATAAACATGTGAAACAAACACTCAACAGAGGCGACATCTGAGATTAAGGGACGAATGCTGTGAAAACAACGGATCATCAGCTCCTGCCACTACCTGCAACACTGTTGATGTGGAGTAGGAAATTTGAATAGTGACTGCAACTGAAATCCAGATATTGGTCTTGTAAACCTGTACGTAGTCCTCCAAGCAGCTGGGTAGATAGTGTTTTTTATGTCTTTGTCCTACAGCGAAGGTTTATGTAGTGCCGTCCTCTTCCCTGCTACTGCTTTGTAGTTTAATTTCATTAATAAATTGAATGCTTGCAAATTTGTTTCTCTAGAAGGTGTTTCTGGATTTCCAGAGGATGCAGGTAGTTACTTACTGTCCTCTACATCTCAGCCATGCCCATCAGCATATGTTGTATTGCACCCATTGTGGTACAGCACCTGTTTTGGAAAGAAGCATCTTGGATCCTACTTGGATTTACAGAAAGCTAAATACATCCTCATTTAATCATTTATGAAAGGATTTTTCCAATAATGTATTCCTTACTCCATATGGCAGTTGGCTGTTGGACATCACTTATCATTACTTCTTTTGGGGAGAGGGTAAAAAATTCCACCCACTACTGTATTACTGAAATAGCAACAAAAACGGAAGGTAGTGAGGAGTTCAGCAAAAGCAGTCATGGACAAGAATCAACGCTAGGAACCCAAACCCCTCCAAGTTTGTAAATAAAGTTTGTTTGTGGATTACCATATGGTTTCTTTGGCTTGAATTAGCTTTTAAGTAAAAATTGTCTTTTGAATAGCAACAGAGTTTTTAGAAAATATAGAAAACTATTTTGTGGAAGGCCTGTAGAAGTAGTCCTGTAAGTTCCACTGGCTTTCAAAATATCAACTACATAAATGACATTGAATACATACGTATAGCTTGCCTCTAGTTTTTACACACACTACAATTTTTTTTTAATTGTGTAAGAAAATGCATTCTGAAATCGAGCTGTAGTGTTCCTCCTCCAGCCAGAACTCAGTAGAACATTTCACAGATGATATATAACATGGAAATATACGTTTCTTCCTTTATTTCTATCTCTTCAGAGTGAAAAGGAGCATAAATGGGATTCTTAAGCAGAATTAATTCAAAGGTCCACAAAGTATGCAGACTTCAAACAAGAATGATACATTTCAGAGTGTAGTTATTTCTGACACTCGTCATGTCAACAGTAAATCTCCTACCATACCTAAAGGCAGGTCCACTGCTGACATGAATAATATATAGGAGCACAGAAGATTTGTCATGCTCCTCTCCTCCCATCAGTGCTAACTACTTCCATGGAAAAAAAAGGTGACATGAATTAGTAAGAGAAACTAAAGCACAAGATCAATACAATGCTGATTTTTGCATTAGGTGAATGGAAGAGAAGAACTCATTTCTCTCCCATCAGAAAAGTAGAAATAAAGGTCAACTCACGAGTTTTAATTAGTGACAATGTCATACAGCGGTAGCAAAGAATAATGTAATACTTGGATAACCCTAAAAACCAACATAAGATGCCTGAATTGCACAGAAAATGCCTGACAGCATTATCTATGTTTCATTTTTCCTGCCAGAAATGATCGAATAATACAAGAGTCTTAGCTCCCAAGCCTTTAATACCTGTATAAGAATAACAATACACCCATTCTTTGTTAAGGAGAATGAATTTGCAAACATTGAAAAGAAGCTTTCAATGGCTGTGGAAAATCTACTACTTCCTTTAGACAGAGGATAAAGCAGCTAACTCACTGCTGTCACCTCTGGCACTCTCTAGGCAGTATCTTTCCTAAATATCATAACAGTGTTGAAATAGCCAGCATGGTATATATCCAATGTATCTGCTTCAGTTTTCCCTGTTGGTTTCCGATTCTCTTCACCACTCAAAGACTGGCACAAAGAGGATGACGTCTTTCCTAAGGCTCTGGTCTGTCACACTGGCTTCAGCAGTACTTTCGCTCACTGGGGAGCCGACATTCGCTCATACTTTGATGAAAAAGTGTATGGTTGAGGGTCTTCAAACAGAGCACAAAAAAGACTATCACTACAAAAAGCTTCACAGAGTTGACGTTTTTGACCTCTTTGAGCCTAATTTTTCATTAGTTGAGCGTTGATTCCCTGCTAGGATCAACAGTGTCATCTCAAGCCAAGTTAATATAGGAAAATCTTCGGCTTATTGCTGAACTTTAATCTCATGAACTCATGATACTCACTCACTAATACAGAGCAAATAGAAGACATTCTCCTCCTGTAAAACATCTATTTAAGAACCATTCCCTGAATTTTTTGCTGGCACTTGAATTAAAATCCTGCATTGCAACCAATCAAATTCATTTCAGTGTAGCCACTGTCACTACTTAACATCTAATATTTGTAACAGAGTCAGAGGAGTATTCTGAGGTAAGAAATAGGTCAGAATTGCTCCTAGACTTCCAGATGTCACACTGCTAGGCATCTATCATGGGTGTTTTATGATGCGCTAACACAGATTAAATAATATTTCTTTGTAGCCTCTTTAGAAATAGTGCCATAAGGCAAAGCCTCATCTTTGCACTGGGAGCCATTTAATGCTGTGTAAATGCTTGGGCTGGTAGCTGCTGTACATCACCTTTACTTGCTCCTCCAGGCAGATGGACGTTTCTGTCAGTTGAATTGAGTTTCTGTGTTTATCATCCATGGCAACACCACAAACTTCTGAAGGCAGATATTCTTGTACCAAAACAACTCTGAAGCTCATGCTTAGTTTCTAGCACAGACACACTAGCATGAAATAACGTACTAAACACATACCCTCAGGATCACCAGTAATTATTTTTCAGAAGGTTAGAGCATTTAGCTTTGACTACTGGTCTATTTCCAAGTCCTCCCCAAAACATCAAAATGCTATTTACAACACAAATCAATGCAATGCAACATTCAGAATGGCCCACATAATCACAGCTGCTGTATGCTGGATGAATCAGTGACTTGTGAAAGGTGACTAAATAATTTAAACATTTATGACTGCTTTATTCTGACACTAAATCTTGTTTTAAATCTGATGCTCTCCATGTCAGATTTCTTTTAACATAATTGCTTTCCCTCCTCTCTTTTGTACTTTATTTGGTCTTTTTCCACTGATAGATTCTCATTGCATCAGTTGAAGAGTACATTAGAGGGTAAAGAACAGAGGCTACCAGTACTTCTAATCTCTAGTGCGAGGTGTGCTAATCCTTCCAGGCTCCAGCAGATGAGAGATTAGCAGCCTGTTTCCTGAGCTGAGATTTCACTAGACAAACCCATCTGTACAGGCTGCTCTGTAGCATTGACAGAGCAGGCCTGCAGGTGGGATGACACTTTCTGCATGATGATGATGGCTGCTATACATAGTTATCTTCCAAATGTTCCAAGTATATATTTAAAAAAAAAAAAAAAACAAAACAGACACGCTTCATTTAGAGACTGATTGCTGTTATGCCATAGCTAAGTTGATGATCTCAGTCACAGCACAGTGATTTTGCCAGGCTTTTCCACTTGGGTGCATTTTAGTGTGTTTATATAAAAGCATAAGGAAAAATAAAACAAGGTCTTAAAAACTTTACTTTGACTAAAAGCAAGCTGAGCTTACACCTCTACGAGAACAAGGTCAAATTATACAGATGCTTAAAGTTGGATATGGAATCTCAAACACCTATCAGTAGAAACACTGGCACACATTACTACAGGAAAAGATGGAAAAGCACGCATCAAAAACTCAAACACCAAAAGCCCTGGGGTCCAACTGCTACTACTGTGTCTGAGTTTGTACATCCCAGCACCACACTGCATTTGAATGGCTGCTTAATGAGGCCACAGACACTGCTTCCATATTTTGCTGTTTGCACTTAATGCACATAGCCAGCTTGCAAAATAATAAATTAACAAGATTTGCTAACACTTTTTTTAAGACAATCATTTGAGTACTCATTGAAAGCCAAAGCTTCACATTTTCTAATAGAAGGCTTCACATGCTTGAGAACTGCAACTGATCACATCTGGAGAATAAGATTCTGCACCAATTTTGCACAGAAACTTATCTTTTCTTAGATGTCCATCATTCTGAAACGCTTGTTAGACAGGCGAAAAGTCCTACACATCGGCAAACGCAAACTTTCCTCTTAGTAAGGTATGGACTGCAGCAAGTATCTTCAATTGCTGCATTAAAGCATCTACAATTTATAGAAGTAGCCATAATATTCTGTAATAAAATGTTCATAGTACTAAAGAGCAAGCAAGTTCCCCCACATACATACCGATAACAACGCTACTGGCACGTGTACCACATTTATTCTATTAGTCAGCTATTCCCATAATGTATTCTCCATGATCATACCGAATGATGTCTCAAGAAAACGCAATAGTCTTGAAGGTCTACACAAAAGACTTCATCTTATTTTTATATTTCTGGTATAGATGAAAAAATCGGCCTAAAATGTTTTCAGAATATAGCATAAGCATCATTGGAGAGTGAAATAACAAAGCTTGAATCCCAGCTAAACCCACACACTGAATTAGAATAAGTTTAGTATTAACCTGCACATTACAGAGTGAAATCCATGCAAGACCAAGCCTATCCATCACTTAATTCCTACTGAGTCATTATCTGAAAATCTTCAGTTGCATTTAAATGATATAAAGGCTGTATACTTGATCTCAGTACAAAGGGTGAATTTCATAGCTGGTTAGTTGCAAAGTACCACCAGCTCCCACTGATGCTCAAAAGAAATGTAGATTCTATGCATTGAGAAGGATCTTGGGAGGATTAGCTCTTTATTTTCCAAATGTGAACACTTTAATCTCTTTACAAGAGGACAGCACTGTGGTCTCCACACAGCTCAAATCTTCAGGCTGGTCTGATAAGCTCCAGGCTTTAAAAACCTAGGTCTTTTTTTTTTACACTGAGGAAAAGCCAGCAGAGGAATGAAATGCTAACCAAGAGTTTCTCTTGGTTATTTAAGCAAGGGAGCCCTTCCAAGTGGGCCACAAGTTCAAAAAACATTCTTTTCCACTAAGTTTTAAAGTCTTTATGCCTTAAACTGGGGAGAGGAGGAGATTTCTGTGCCTTGCTGTCATCACTCTTCCTTCGCACCTCCCCAGCTCTCTTTACTTGCATTACAACTCTGGACAATGAGAACCAGATCTTAAAGATACTTTCCTCAGTGCAGTGCAGCTCCTTATTGCACCGTATCGGTGGTGTCTGCATGTTCCTAGCTATCTGTTACATTTCTCTAGAGCCACTGTCTCAGATGGGCTCCAAGGGAGGGAAGTGGGATTGTTCCTTCCTTCAGAGGCTCCAGTCAAAGGGCTGCTGGGATGGCGAGGCACGGGTACGCAAAGGAGAGTCCCAGTGGGAAGCTGAAGCTTGCAGCTCACACAGAGACCTAAGGACAGCCATGACGAGCAAGGAACAGCTGGCCAAACCTGGGCATGCGGACAGGACTTCCCAAGGGCTGGAGAAGTCCAAGCAGTCACCAAGCTAACTGGAAGGACACACTGGGCAAGAGGACCAGCTGTGCACATTTTTTGTTCTTTACCTTTTGGCTTTCCTAGTTTCATTCGGTTTGTTGTTTTGTTTTGTTTCTCCTCCCTCTGTTTTAAAGCATTCTTTTCTATTTCGATACAACCTGGCTTGAATTTTACAGCCTTTTGGAGGAGCTCACTAAAATTCAAGGTCTAGGTGCACCCATCTCAAAGCAGCAGCTGACTCAGGCTCTGCTTCTTTTAAGTGACAGCTTGAGGAGCTGGCACAGATCGTTGGGCTCTGATAAAAAGAAAATAGAATCATATCTACAGCAAGTCTCAAGAGTCTCTGGAACAGCTGCTTAAGATGAGATCTTACCTAATAAATTTCCTGAATCTTACTGTCTTATTGCCTACAACAGCAATTCTTGAAAATACATTTAATTTATTATAAGATTTTATACAAGTTCAGACACACACACACACACACTATTACATGTGTTTTGAAGTTCGTTAATAACAAAGGAACTGGAAATGCTTCAAGACTATGCCTATAAAGCTTACTCCTGTATTTAATATTTAGAAATACATTGCTGAGACAATCTGTCGTGGTGACCGAAAATGCAAACAAAGGAATCCTTATTTTTACTTTTTAATAAAAATGCGTTTAAAAGTAGCAAAGTGCAGACAGAAAATTTCCAGCCTGTTTTCTTGATGGAGCCCAGTGCTAAATCATTACAGGCAAATCTGTACTGTGGTTTTTTTTCATGCAATTTTTTAATAGCTTCATCTCACCTGTGAGTCAATAAAGAAAGAAAAAGCAAGTATATCTTAAAAACATGCCTGAGTTTTGAAACAGACAGCTGCTTTCCAACCAGCAATTTCCTAGTCCTTTTTCAACTACAAATCACAGCAGGACGTGGAGGGCCATAGGCTTTTTCTCTTTAAAAATGAAGGTCTCTCCACATAAAGTCTTAGCAACTTCCCTGTCTAGACAGTACTGGATAGACTGAAAATATTCCAATCTCTCTGAAGCAATCAAAAATATAATTACAGATGACCACGCAAGAAAATAATTCTATTTTGGGTTATTTTAGCAAATAAACAGACCGAAGCTACCTGCATCATATAAACTTCTATAAATTGCCATGACTCCAGAAGGACCAGAGATCCTAGATCTAAAAATCTGATGTAGACTGGAATATTAATTGATAAAAATAACTTTCTACATGAAAGCTGACAAAAAACAGTTACAAACACTAACTGAAGGCTACAGTACTTTTAAACAAGTAACTCTTCTTCCATAATCTTCCAGAAAGTAATTCAAACATGAGATTTCCAATCTTAGAAATAGAATCTGAGAATCAAGTATGGATTAAGGTGAGCTGTAACTTCTCAGACTAGAACTCCATTTCAAATATGAGAGCTGCTGAAAATATTACATTTTAGCCTATGGAAACTAGTTTGAGTCATTGGGCTGCTAGAAAATCTTGAATGCTATTATTTTTATCATTCAATAATAAAGTTAAAAAATAGTTTTTTATGAGACGTATTTCCTCTTACTCTGTTCCAAACACACCAGTTTGAGCTTTCAGATGTTAGAGGAAATTGTGAAGTGGAAGGACTGACAGCTATCTCAGAGAAAACAAAGTTCTCTGTCAAGTTTTATTAGTTCATCTCCCTTGCAGTGGTTTCTATGCCTAAGGCACGGGACATTATAAATACAGTGATGAATATTTTTAGATAATATGAGAAACAGTTTTGAAAGTTTCAGTTCAGTTAAGATCATCATCAGCTCCTAGTTTTCTCAGAGGAGCTCATAGCCCACAGTAATAGACCTGGATGATTCTCAGCTTCAAGAAAAACAGCTCACTAGTGCCCTAAGAAGTACAACATCACTTCTGATTGCTCTCTTGCCATTACTGTACAGTGCTAATGCAGTTTAAACTGATGGGGGTTTATGGACTAAGTCTTACAGCTATTGAGAGACAGTTGATAGAGCAGCGGGTAAAAAACATTACAGTTCCTTACGTACCCTGCCACTGGCAATCTTGACTGAGCACTTTGATGGAAAACAAGTTTAAATGACTGAAGATTCCTCAGGTGACAAATGCTAGTGTAACTTAATTCACTGTTGTCAAAAACAAGAAGTAGAGGCTTGGGAAATTAGACTGAGTTGCTGGAAAATTGTATATATGTGAGTCAGTACAATGGTACGAAGGATAATGGCAGACTACTTTTGATACTCCTGAAAATTGCAAAAGTCATTCTCAAATTTCTGGCCCTGTGAAATGCATAACTACTGAGGACTGGCTGGGTATCTACAATTAGGTGCTTGAAATCATTACTTATTTGTTTCTTCAACAAAATTGGAGGTTAAAAAAATGACAGCTATGAGTATTAAAGGTGCAAAGATACATCCACAAAGATGGTAGCTGGCTTTTGGAGAACTAGAACTACCAGTTCAGAATTCTATGTCTTGTAATAGCTTTCTTTTTTTGATATCAGCACATCTGCAAACTGCAGACATTAAGTAACAATAACTTCATTCCAGAGAGCATTTAATATCTAACGTAAAAATATACTTCAAAGAAAAAGTGATCTGGCTCTTGCAAAATCTTTGGCTTGGCTAGAACTAAGCATACTTAATATTTCAGAGCGCAAATATTATATTTTTTGAATTTTTCGGGAAGTTATCAGTAACATCGAAACACAGAAAAGCTGAAAAATCCCTGCCTCCGTGGGCCATGTTTTTTCCCCAAATACAAATGTGTAGCTTCCATAAATTGGTATCTTCCCTACTGTGAATTCCAACTATTGTCTACATGCTTAAAACAAGTAAAATAATTCCTAAGAAAAACACCGTTACGTTTACCCCTGAAAATTGGCCCCTTAACTGTACCACTGGTACTGAAAGGTGAAAGATACAATAGCATTTCACCAAGTATGGCACTAAGCTGCTGCACGCTTCCCAAATCTCCAGCTACTTCAAAGCAGAGATGCCTGTGTGCCCGTGGCTCATTCTGACTGACTCTTCGAGGCCCTGACCTTCTTTCAGCATTTCCCATCTGTGGGTTAGTACTGCTGCTGCCTCACTTTGCAGCCCCTCAAGCAATGGTAATGCTCAAAGTTGCTTGCTCATGGATATTACAACAAATGCAAGGACATTAAAATTTCGTGCTTTTTTTTTTTTTTTTCCCCAACAGTTCTTTAATGCATGAAGGACAGGATTTTTCCCTTTTGGGCGAATGTCCTCCTCTGCACTCTTCTTGCCTGTGAAACCTGCATACTTATTTTCATGGTGGCACAACATTAAGGATGAACTGGAAATGCCCTCATTGAATCTACCTCTGATATGGTGGTATATGTGAGTTGAAGCTCCTCAGAAGAAGCAGACCACTGAAGCCACTTAGGGAAACACTTTAAGGGTTAGGCTGTTTCACAAAGCCGGGTACCTCCTTCTGGACAAGAAGCTTCACTCCTGCTCCAAAGGGACTGCTGAGGCACAGCGCTCTGGAGAGTGAATGCCAGTTTTAGTAGGTAACTACCCCAGGGCTACAGAAATGCGGGATTTCAGCAGGCTGCATCCTTTCTGGCGCAGCTGTTTTCCCTTAGTTGGGAAGTAGGGTGCTTAACTCAGGCTTATGAGTTCTGCCACCAGAGTTATCACATAAAAAAAGTTAAAAAACCTCAACATCATCATCTCTAAATCCCTCAGTGGATCTAGGCAAAGTCACTATATTAGAGAAGGGATTGATTTTTGATGCCCTGCTTACAGGACTTGAAAGGTATCGAGTTTTGTTCTATACTACTGGTTCTTTCTAAAAACAAGTCCCTTTAGAGAGTTTCAAGCTGGGTGCCCAGAACTGATGCAACAATAACCTACAGGTACTTCACACATCCTCTCTGCCTTCCTGCTTCTGCAATTCACAGGCCTCCAAGAAAAGAAGCACCTGGTGCAAGAGGCCACTGCAAACTCACTCTCCTCAAAGGAAAACAGAGTGCAGATACTTCTCCCACTCCATGCTTTTGCTGTTTGTTTGCTACACAGCGGTGATGGCCATTACACAGCAAAAACTACATGGGAGGCCCAAACTTCTGCATCTGCATTTACATTTCTATTCCATATAATTGAAAAAGGAAAAAAAAAGATTTTTGGAGCGGAAGTTACAGTCAGAGAGAAATCACCTCCTGCTAAATGAGAAGTCCAGCTATTTGCAACACAGTGTTCTCCATTTGCAAGTATGAGTGTAACGGTTCTGGTTTACCGCTCCACCTTTGGGCTCCAACATAAATCTCTCCTTTCTTCTTCCCTTCGATTCAGTGAAACAGCACAACTGCCTCAGTCAGCAATGCACATTTATTGCAGACCTGACTCACAATGATGGAACAGGCTCAGTTAGAAAAACATAAGGGCACTGATCTAATTTTTGCTGTTTTTAATAGAGTTTTAAATTGCAAGGTTTTTTTTTTTTTCTTTAAAAAAAAAATAAAAAAAGAAGAAGCTTTCTGGCAAGATGTAACCTGCAGAATTTCAGAGGGTCAGAACAGAGAAATTCTAGGCCTACAGGATCCTGTTGTGGTGCCAAATTTACTACCAAAGCCAGTGATAACCTAAAGGATAAGAATGATGACTCAAAGTAAAATGAAGCCTGTGAAGAAAAGTGAGCTATAAGGTTCTCTTGCAGGAGATAAATGAGGTCTGACATTTTGGCAGGATACTTACCTGCCTGTGCTCACTGCTTCCTAGATTGCTTTACAATTTCTCCACAATATTAGCATCATATTTTGGATGTGAAACAGAAGAACACGCCACCAATCATGTTCAGTAGATATTTTCACTGGTATATGAGTACCTTTTTGCCTTTTGGGCACTGAGCAGTGGCGTAGCACAGAGGTGATGACAGGGCTGTAAGCAGGCCGCTGCGGCTCTCCCCAGTGCATGGCTGACACAACACCTCCTTCACACGCACTGGGTGATGGCAGGCTGAAATACACTCCTGAGCCAGCAGAAAATGGACCACAATCAAAATCCAGCTACATTATCATGTTCTGCTGGTTCAGGAATGTGTTTGTTCCTGCCCCTGTGGACTAGACACCACTTTGCATGGGCACTCTTCCCTCTAGGGCAGGAGCCCTATGACAAAGCCCACCCTTGTGAAGCTGGCTCACATCTCTAAAGCTAGGGCCTCTCAAAACCTGCACAAATTGCCCCCTGGCACCCAGGAGTGCTTCCTCCCAGACACACAGCTTTCCCTCAGCAGAGGACTTTTAGCCTGGCAGCTGTATATAAGTATGATCACAACCTTCATCTAACAAGTTTTCTTTACTTCCCCTTTCAGCACAGTTTGGATCCTGGTTTGGTGCGAGGAGAGCAGGGGATCAGACTGACGGTTGAAATGGAAAGTATGAGGGAAAAATCAAGAATTAAATGATTTTCTGTGCATGCATGGCATGAGCTATACAGTGTACTAGAGCTTTACACAGCTACTGGTAAAAAATATATGAAAAAAGAACACTGTTAGCATTAAAAAGAAGAAGCATTTCTGTGCTATTCAATAGCAGTTGTTCTCCAGAAATCACCTGTGTGAAAGAGGATTGTCAGGCTGCAGTTATAACCAAAGGATGAAATCCCAGCTTTAGCTCTGAAAGGCTCCTTGCCTTTCTGAACTGGACTTATCCATTAAATAGGATTTCACTGTAACAATATGTCTTTCATTTTCCACTGATATTTTTTTTTCCTGGTAAAAATAAGAGAAACAGAGAGAAGGCAGAAATTCTCTCCTAAGCTGCATGAGTGAATCAAATGTCATACCTACCACACACAGCACATATACCGCTTTAAGGGATCATATTCATGCAGGCCATATTTTGACAAAACTGGAGGTGCCTTACACGTCACTATGGAGCAACATGCACTGATTAATTTATGTTTGGAGTGGATTACCTTATAAGGGACACACAGGGCTTTAAAGCAACTAAATACTTCATAGATGTAAAAATATATATTTGTTTTTCATTTCAGTTAGTTTACTTACAGATTAAACTAGAAAACTCAACTGAAGTTAAATTACTCTACACAGGTCAAAAGTTTTTGTTTATAAAGCTTAAATTGAACATATGGACCCATACTTCTACCTGCATCGGACAGGTGGTCCTCATCCAGATGGTCACCTCTGGCAACCCAAGGCAGAGATGGGCTTACTGACTTGGCAGTGGGCTTTCCTAAGGCCATTGCACTGATGCCTGAGTTCCCTTCCCTGCAGGTCAAAACGTCACCGTGCCTGCCCAAGCAAAAGCAAGGAAATCCAGAATACTGAAAAGCTGTTGAGGCTTGTGCAATATAGTCAATATGATTTATCCAAGAGGATGTTGTTCTGCTTTTTCAAACTTGTTCTACGTAAAGTCGTCTTAGGAAGATGGATGGAAAGGACATCACAGAAGACTGCAACTGAAAAAACATCCTTACCAATGAAAAGCAAATTTGGCATGGCAATGGCCCTTCAAATATTCAGCTGTACATTAACGAACAGGATTTTATTATTATTATTATTTTTTTTTCACTAAACTGCTGTCCTGTTGCTCCCTAAGTCCAAATGTCTGACAGACATCAGGGAGCTCCACAAGAAAAATTATCTGAACAAAAGTGGCTGTCAATGAGAATGTTTTGGTATTACTGGCCATCAGATCAGATCACATTGCTGCCACAGCTTTGTCACTGCACAAATCTTACTATGTAAAGGTAGGCAGTATATGGTCCTTCAAACATCAGAGTAACCTGAGATCCAGATACTATTGCAGTTTTTCTGTCTAAGCTGTTGGGTAATATCACACTTCACCAGTGTGTACTGTATAGCAATGTGACATACAGAATATCATCATTATTTAATTAAGGTGTACATATAAATATTTTCATGCTCAGCTAATATGATTATGTATTTGCAGGCCTACTTGAGAGATATCACAAGACCAAATGAGAGACATTAATCTTGTAATTAATTGCATGTTTGCACTTAATTTCTGTGCTTTTATTATTTAGTACCTGTGTCAACCACTTTATTTGCCTGCAAATCGTTTCCTCATATAATATTAATGAAACATGCTATAGCGAAATTCATCAAACTATGGAAATTAGAGATTGGGAAGACTCATTATATCATCAATTTATCCTCTTCTAATGTAAAACAGTTCAAGAGCTGTGGCTTCAGTAGCATTTGTGGCAGAACAGACCATGTTTTCTCATAGTAAGAGATAAGAATCAAAAATCCCATTTACACCGT
Organism: Penelope pileata; assembly: GCA_013396635.1. NCBI lineage: Eukaryota > Metazoa > Chordata > Aves > Galliformes > Cracidae > Penelope > Penelope pileata. Next base: position 382,572 of record WBMW01005913.1, read on the forward strand.
GGAATAAAATGCTTAATGGAGTCTAAGCTTCTAAATTTTCTTTCCTCAAACAAGACTTTTAGAAGAAATAATGACAATAACATTCATTTCAACACAAATGTTGCACAAAGGTCAATGTTTTTACAACTCTGTACATATGACATTCTGAAGATGAAGCAAATGAAGATCATGATATTTACACAATAACAAATGTACAGGTTTGTCTGCACAACCTGTTCAAAACAATTCATGCCTAAATACAAAGATGGGACTGCTTGGGGTACTGACGGGCTGTTGACTGAGTGCAGGGAAAGATCAAATCAATGAGAATTATCAAAGTAATTGCTTGCAACTTTGGGGTAGTTTAGTGATAGTTTTGCGTACTCCTGGGCTACCTGGTTGGGAAGGTGCACAGCTGCATTTTGGAAGGAACATCTGGGAACTGGCACTATTTTGAGTAGGGGAAGAAATTGCCAAAACCTAGCTACAGGATCCTTGGGAACTGAGGAAAACTTGCTGTGAGTGAACACAGAGGAACACCAGTGAGCCTCACACAACCGCAGGAGCAAAGAAGGCTCAGCTTGAGGCATTGTCCGTAATCTGATTAGAGGGGGCTCTGCCTGTGATCAACACTAAGAATTCAAAGTGGAGCAGCAACCATGGTGAGGCCAAGCTGCCTGCTGAGACTGTGCCATAGCAGTGCCAAGAAGTTTTTAAAAAAACACAAACACAGTCCTGCAGCTTCTTATGCCTAGCAAGCATCTGCTAAGCTTTCTAGTATGTTTGATTGTTTCTTCAAGGCCAGATAGAAAAAACACACCAGTAGTCCAGCCTGGCTTGTGGGATGCAAATTATGGAGCTTAGTCCAAAGATCATGAAAAGCAGGTGGAGATATTTCACTGTAGGATTTTCTCCCCCGTGTCTATTCCCAGTTCTGCCAGAGGATTTCTGTGGATATCTGAGAAAATGGCCTCAAGTTACAACAGGGGAGGTTTAGATATCAAGAAGATATCAGGAAGAATTTATTTATGGAAAAGGTGGTTAGGTATTGGAATGGACTGCCCTTCTTCTGACTGAAGAAACAGTTCTAATTTGATGAAAATCACCAGGCATTTAAAAATGATGCCCATTCAGGGCACGACTCCTGTTTTGTCAATTTTTTTCATCTCTTCCTTCTTCCTTCTGATGTTTCAGATCAGAAGTTGAATGTAATTCCAAATGCGTACTTTAAAAGCAAAGCTTTACCTTGGTGAACTAGTGAACTGCAGAAAATTAGACAGCTACAAATGTGATCTATATACATGGGGCTTTACAGGCAAACTTTTTCTTACAAATATGCGGTTTCTGTCTACTATTTCCTACTGTTTCCTTAGGAAGTCTCTTACATGCCCGTTCTAACTCATTTTTTTTTCAGACAAGCTCTTTTGGTTCCAATTCTCACGTTCAGGCAGCTTCACATCAAACAACCGACTTGAAGAGTACAGGATATTTATAAAAATATATGGCTTGTTAATTTTTATGCCATGATATTAAAATGGAAACAACCCATTCATACAGTCCAGCCCTGAGTACATCACAGACCAAAACACTACCCAGCAACTCCAGGATCAAAATCAGTACTTTTTGCATAAAAGCCTCTTTCAGCAAAACATCCAGTTTTGTTTGACTTCAGGGCATGGGACCTTTCAAATTCCTAATTAAGTTAAGAAATTATTATTTGCACTTTATTTCTAGCCTGAATTGTTGTAGCTTCAATTTTCTACCACCACAGTATACTACATTTTTTGTCAGCTATTACACACTCACAAAAAAAGTTAAAACAGGAAAAAGAACCTATGAACGTTGAGTTTAGCTGAAAAATGGGAAAATATAGTTCAAAACACCTTGAAGGGAAAACAGCTTTTCAGAAGAGCTTTAAGAGGGATGAGGCTGCTCATGTAACCAATTGTACTTGGTGTCCGCCTGTATCCTGGGAAGTTACCACATAATACATGATTTGCAAACACAGGTTCTTCCTGCGAAGCTTTGTTACAATTACAGCTAATGTGTAGCAGAGGAAAACTCAAGTGAATATTGAATATAATTAGTGCAGGCACTTATTGGTACTTTTGTTGTTGTTGTTTCCATTTGAGTATTTTGAGCCCTATCTATGTTCCAACAGCAGAACATAGATGTAACAAGCTAAAACATCAACAGTGATCCGCATGACCATTTAGTTTGACCTGCAGCATGACATAAACCATGAGACTTCTCAGAATTAATTCCTGTTTGAAACAGAGTATATATTTCATACAGGCATTTGGTATTGTCCTAGAAGTATCCAGTAACGAATAGTCCAGACAACTTGCTCCAGATTATTTACCTCATTATTAAAAATCTCTGTCTATTATTTCTAGGATGAATTTGTCCAGAGTCACCTTTCATTATACCACTGTTTTTTAACGTTTTATTACAAACTTTCTCTAAACATATGCAGTACTCTGTCACATCACCCTGTAGTCTTATTTTTGCTTTATTAAACAGGCCAAGTTTCTTCAGCCCTTCATTAAATATCATTTTTCCTTTTACTCTTCTCATGGTTTTTCTCATGAATTTCTTTAGTTTAGCACTGTTCTTCAATCTTGAACAATAGAACAGGACACAGTGTCCCAAAACCAGCCACTCCATAACCAGAATGAGTGCTAATGTAGCCTACTCCTTCAGTATGTACTTGTTCACATTCCAAAAAATCTTATTATCCCCTTTACACCACACAGCCACATCAGCATTAGCAACACTGAGAGCTCCTCCGGATGCAGGTAGTCTTGCCTGGCTGATTTACAATTATCTACCTTCAGTTTTCTATCCTCCTTGATGCAGGAACAGAAAGTATTTCATCAGTGTTGTGTAAGACATCATCTTTCTCTGAGTCTTTCCACTTTTCTGATTTTGCTCTTGAAACAAAATAAGCAAATCCCTTTCACTTCCCAAAGACAACATGAACAACAAAATCCAAGCAAAACAATATAAATTCTCCTGCTTCCTGCCTCTGCTCCCCACATTTTCTACAGCCCTTAGGTTTTGCTGCACATGAATTCCTGTCTCCTTTCCTTTTCTTTCATTGGTTATGCATTTTAAGTCTCTTTGTTGATTTTTTAATGTAGTCATGAAAGAGTGACTGACTAGAAGGTAGAATATCTTGGGTGTTCTTTTAAGAAATGCTACGAAACCCTTCTCAGAAAAACTAAAAAGAGAACACCAGAGAAATATCTAAGGAATGTTTGCACTCAGTCAGAGAAATCCATTCAAACGCAAGTAATGCTGAGGCTGATGACATTTCTCAGCTCCATTAAATATCAGTAAACTTTCAACCCCTAGAAAACTTCACTACTACAACTGAAAGTGAGTTTTGCTGCTATTCACCCGTCTCTACCTTTCGCTATGCTGACTAAATATTGTTTTCCAAAAATCAAATGGCATAGGGGTGAATATTTTGCCATGCTGCTCAGTGGAGACTGTGCTTCTATAGCCCAGACTGAATTTTTTCAAGACAGGCAAGAATAGCTCTTTTTAATAATTCCCTGCAGTGGGTAAAGAACGTTTTAGCTGTGAGAAAGCTTACTAGGGTTACGTGAGTCTAACTGAGCTGCTCTGGTGATAAAACACTCATTTTCTCTAGACAAACCAGAGGTTTTGCACTTGAACATGCCAGAAGTCTATAGTTCTTTAAATCCGCTACAAATGGAAAAAAAATCATCTTTGCGCAAAGAACCAGCATAATTAAAGATACTGTTTGAGCCATCAGAGAAGGACTTAAAAGGAAATTAATTGCTGCAAAGTACTTGGTGGAGCTCTTCATGCCATAGAATGAAATCTTGGTTTCACTGAAATCAATAAAAGAGAAATCAATGCTGACTATTGAACAACAGGTTTTTAGCTCCTTATTATGGCTCAGGTTGCCTTTTGAACGTCATTGTAACAACAGCTGGATTGAAATTAAAATCATTCTTTCTGTTGCTTCCCTGAAATAACAGTTGTATTGTTCTTCAGAGAACCAAGAGAATAAATCTTACCTTCACTATCAAAAAGGTTGGCACTTCATAGAACAAATATGTGTTGATTCTAGTTTTTATTTACTGTAAAAATAATGGCTTGTATTTTGATCTTTGAGGAAGTGTGTGTAGTGAAAATGAGAGCACAGTATAAGTATTTTTATTGAGAAAGCCATGGAATCATAGAAATATTGATTCAAAGGGAACACTGGAGGTCACCTAGCCAACTATCACCGACAGCAGATCAGATCAGCTTTGGCTCTGCTTCTCCTAGGCTTAGAAACTTCCACAGATGGAAATCCCCTAACTACTCTGAATAACCTGTTCCTGTACTACAGCATTCTGCTGGCAAAAATGTGTTGCCTAATGTCCAGTCCATACCTGAAAACCACAAGTTCACATTGAAGCTCAAGCTTCAATGTGCCAGAACCAAATACAGTGCTTGATGTCACCAGACTCAGTATGTCATATCCACCAATATCAAGACGGTGGGAATTAAAAAACACTCAATCTCTCAGCAAAAAGCGCTTGGTTTGTCACCGAATTTTTCCATAAAAGCTTTCTCATGATTCAGCAGAATATATTTAGCATGAATAATACAAAGGACTGTCAGTCCATATTTTTCTCGATAACCACAGCTGGGTCTAAGCGTTGTAAGGCAATGCAAGTCAGTGCTATGCTACAGATGGGCTGAGCTGGGCTCCACATTTGTTCTAAAAATGGCTCAAAAGACTGACAGACATTTTCTTTAATTCAGATATTGATGAATAATACCAATTTTTTCAAATGCAAGGCAGAAAGTTACAGATGGTCACCTTTTGAAACAAAGGTATGTGTGGTTCATAGTTTAAAACACAAATTATATCTTGCCTTACTCATGCAAATAAATGTTCTTGACATAAGTATGGCCCTATACATGCCTTGTTCTCTATTTTTGTCACTCTTAGTTCAGCTTGCTGGCATGCACTAAAGGAAAGAAATAGTATGCCAAGATGTAGAAACCCATAATCTTGATAAAGAGGATGTTGTTCAGCCTCTATGGGAAGTTTAGCTGCTGGAAAGAAAAAGGAAAAAAGCTTCTTTATTCCTACTTCTTTTTATTTGAGAGCTGTGCCTGCTACAAGGCTATACAAGGCCAGCAGTAAACGGAGAAAAAAATAGCAAGGAAATGAACCAAAGGGCACCCATGCAAGTCTTATAATGCTATCATTTAGAATGTAATTAGAATTATTTCTATTCCTGATTTCAGCAGTAGCAGGAAGCAAATTTTCCCTCTTAACACTCTCAGCTTTTTGAAAGGCTAGATATACATACAATGAATTTTTCATTGCAGCCTGTGTTGATAGTCCCTCTCCAGCATTCCTTCCTGCTTCATTTTTACCTTCATTTGCAATAAACGCCCCTTTGCACAGCCTCCAGAGCTGAACAGAGATAACTAAAAGGATACACTTGCAGGGTGACTTAACTAAGCATTAAAATCTTTATTTACCCTAGAAAAGAGTGTTGAAGACAACAAGCATTATAAAAGGACATTAAAATGGATGTGATGAAAGGAGGACTCAGCTCAGTCCTCCCTGTCTCATCACTTTCAGTAAAAACATCCAGAAATGGGAAAGGATGGAGCCCCGATGGGTACACTCCTGCCCTGTTGAGTACTCTGCTCCAAACCTATTCCCAGCTTAGGAACTTTATTTGCCACTCGATGCAGATCATCAGAAAGTGGCCATGATTTGCTCTTTCTAGAAAGACATACAATGCACTCCTGCCTTCCTTTATCTTCTTGGCTTTGGATCTATCTATCTCTAAAAGCAAACATGAAGTGAGTTACCAGACACAGTGTGAAAGACCACTGACTAACTAGGTCCCGGACAAATGATCAGCAGCAGTCAATGAAACGCACAGCTTACATACAAAGTCTATCACCCAGATGGAATTTTAAGTGTGATTTAAGTGGTGTCTAGGCTTTCTGACTTTGTTTAGCAATTCAAATGAATGCTCTAGTCCACCTTAGAAAAAGTGAACAAACTTGTGAAAAAATTGCCCGCTGGCAATTTGTGAGAGTCAGCAAATGGAACAGGACCGCTCCCTGCACACTGGGAATCCCACACATTCACTAAGTCCTCTCCTTTCAATTATCAACAACAAATCCTTGTGTGGAACACAGCAATATTTCAGTGAGCAAAACTATGAATTTGCCTTTTGCTCTTGGTGAAAGGTAATGATTTTTCCGGATGAATATGCCTTTGACATTTTAATGTTTAAGAGAAGGAGATGTTTGCATATACTGTTCCCCCAGGTTTCTCATCAGATCATGCCATGCTCTGGCATCCTGTCCTCAGGCAGCTCTTGGCAATTCTCTTGTCTCCCCAAAGTCAGTTTTCCTATGTTGTGATCTGCTCAAGAAAGCAAGGCATTCTGGTCTGAAAAAAGAATCCTTCCACTTAGGAAAAGGATGGTAATTACATTAAATGAATGTAAACTTCTTGCTAATGAACACATTAAATCTCTTCTAAACATCTCTGGTAAAAGAAGCAAGCAAAGAAACAAAAAACAAACAGGCATGCCATTCATTTACTAGAAGTATTAATTATAAGCAATTAGAAAAAGTGATTCTGTGATTTTTGAAGTAAGACTCCTAAAAAGAAATAAAAAGATTTCAGCAAGAGCTGAATAGATGCATCTGTACCAAGTGGATTATACTGTGTAAAACATTATGTACACAAAGGATTTAATTTTGAAGTATTACTTTTCCAAAAAAATAAAAAATTCAACCTTGACTTAAAAATTTCTAGTGATAGTAATCTAAAACCACCATAAACTGTATCAACATTTCATTGTTTTCACTGTTCAGAAGATATGTCTAGTTTCTTCTTTGCATTTCCCCTCTTTTACCCACGCTTGGATCTTGGCCACCCTTGCTAGACCAAAGACATACCTGCCATTTGCCTTCTGCTCTCTAGGTCTCTGCTAACAGTTAGCTCCTAAGTAGGTTACCAACTTGTCTCCCTGTGTCTTTTCCCTTTCAGAAATATCAGGTACAATAGCGAGTATGTAAGTAAGAGTTTTTTTTTCCTCCCTTTGTATGCTCTTGCAAGTTCCTACAGAATTATAGTGATGTCTCCTATATTTAGACTTTGAATTTTTACAGTTAAGTCTAGGCAAAAGCTAAATGGACTAAATGGAGTGGACTGGATTAATCAAATCTCTGCCTTTAACATCTTTCAGTCTTTCTTTTGGGTCTTTTCTGAATCGCTTCCACTGTACCCAAAGCCTGGTGGAGCTGTGGCTGCTGACCCCTTAAGCCCAGCTCCCCGTAGATGTGTGCATCACTGAGATTCACAGCCTGGACCCCAGTTCTGAGTTTCCAGCAATGGCTCAGACTCACTGAAATCCCTCACGGTCTTACGTGTGAGACAAGGTGGATGGAAGTCTCAGGTCTCCTGACCCCGTAAAGCATTCATTCACCACACACAACTTTTCTTCACTTTTACCACCAGACAACCCTATTTCTAATGCCCACGTAAATTCTTGGTTTACATGTATAATATTTTTTAATTCACTGAAACACAAAATAATTTCAGTAACAGCTGATGGAAGCATAAATGGGTTTTAATCACTTCACCTTATTAAAATCGATTCACATTACCCTCTGCTAATATGAAAGTTAGCACCTATTGAACAGCACTCAGGAGCATTATAAAGCCAGTTAGGAGTGAAAAAGACCGTGCAAAACTGAAACTGTGGGGGAATTCAGCTAGCAGAGCTGCAATGCATAACAGCCCCTCCCAGCTCAGCCTCTCTGCTTTCTTCAGTGACAGAGAAGGAGGCTGTACGGCTCTTCAGAACGTGGCACCAAGACACCCTTACCTACGCGTACCGATGAATCTTTAATGGCTGTTCTTTTACTGAATTTTTAATGCCACAATGTATAGCATAATCTGATACCAGGAGCAAAGTTGTTGTGCTCTTTTAAACTTTGCTACATGTGAGTCACATTGACACCCACCAAACGATAACAGCTAATGTTCTAATATTGTTGTACTACAATTTCTATGTACGAGAGAAAAAAAATAAATGAAAGACTGGTGGAAACTGCACTTACAAAACAGATTTGACAAACTAAATTATCTTATTGTAATACACCGTTGCAGCATAATTTTGTCCTGGAGGTGACACCAAATGAAATACCCCTGTATGACATTACAGAGGGGAAAAAGAGATTTTTATTCAGCTCTGCAATTCCTTAGGGCTTTATTCACTGTGTGAAGAATCTGCTTTAAAATGGGATCTTTCTTTTCCTCAGAGGTCCTGGTGGGAACAGTAAATCTCTTTTACAGAAGTGCAAGATGAAGTCTCAAAGGTGCTAGAGACGGTTCAGAAAATGCTGCAGGATACAGTAGCACATATACTTCTTAAGTTCTTAGAATATGTGCAGTAAAATACTATACAGCAATTGATTATACATTTATATATACACACTCTTAGAAATGGAAAAGAAATCTGGAAAACAGTGAATAATAGCAAATGCAAACAGGGGGGATGTGGAAAAATCTGTAGAAGCCTTTAGATCATCGATGGTTACTTTAAACTCACCATTTACCTTAACAGAAATGCTTTGTATTTTAAATCATGTGTGTTTCCAAGCAATGTCATACTTAAATGTACGAGAGCCAGATTCAGTCAGGTTACTCACAGCATTGACGTGTGTGGCACTGTGATTTCCACTTGGAAATCTTTATTCTGTCTTGACTGCTCAGAGAGAATGGAGAGGCATTATCTGTCATAAAGAAAGATCTACATTTGATCCTCAATAAAGCTGAAGGAATAGGATTTCTCTTCATGGTTCGTTGCCTTTATCTGTGAGGTTGGTTTTCCTACATGCAGTTTATTTGTTCAGCAGTTTAGAATGAGAGAAACAAGTTAAAACCATCCTCAGAGAAAGATGCACACAGTCCCTGAAAGGCTTCTGTCAGGTTCTCTGCCCTAGAGGAGGAATGAAGTCTGTGGGATGAAGATTTGCTTTTGAGCCCTTACCGCATGCAGCAATTCTCCTTTGATAATTTGCCAGCATCAGGCTGCATGCTTGGAAATAAGTTCCAAAAACTGCTCATACTTGATGAGTGATTGAAAAGAGTTTATTAACAATCCTGTCTGTCAACGCTGCCATCTTCTTGCTGCAAGTTAATATCATCCCTTATGTGTTGCAGAGGGACACTGTTCTGAGAAGATCATGTAAACATCCCTGGGTTTTTGCCAGCTAAAATACTTGTTTTCACTTTTTTTTCCACTTGTTTCCTCATTTTCACTCCTCGGCTTACCTGCCTTTCCCACAACCAGTTACTGCCAACTTAGCCACCTTGAAGTGCTCTACTCGAAGCCCTGAAGACACGAACAAATATTTGTATATGCTATCATCAATTAAATTCAGTTCTGCTTTTTTTCTTTTTTTTAGCTCTTATCAAGTTCTCTTCCTTATGCAATCTCTCTGCTAATGTTGTTGTATTTTTTTTCCCAATCTTTTATAGTCTCCCAATTTTCTTGCATTACGGTTCTCTGCTAGACACAAAATGCAATATATGTGTGCATGTATTTTTATATGTATATATACACTATATATAAAAATCCAATTTATTTTCCCATGCTTTGCGGTCCAAATCTCATTATTGAAAAGATCAACATGAATCTCTATCCACACTGGGACCAGAAAAGAAAAAAAAATTGCGACTAAATATAGAAGAAAACATAACTCTTAGTTGAAATACGCCAATAGATGAAAATATGGTTTCAGAGTTTCATGTTGATAATTATGGNTGATGAATGCTGCATGTAATTCACACATCAGTAAGATGCTGCTGTTCTCTAGGGCACTCGGAGGGCAGGTTAAGGATGGCTTTCAGTGGACAGCAGGGTGTGCTCATGCTGGCAGCTAGCACAGCTCCTGAACAGCTGGCTTCCTTTCCACAATTCATAAATCACAGCACTGTAGGCCAGGTTGTGAGGCATCACATGTAAGGGTCCACTAGGTACATTATCCCAACTTCAACCAACCTGAAAATCATACTTGCACTTGTTGACCAATAATTGGCCTTGTGAGATATGAGTTACACCCCAAGCACAGAAAAGACTCTTGTAATGATACTTCCACACACTGCAATGTGTGCGTGCTGTGATGGACTCATAGGTGGCTCTAGACTACAGCAAGTGTATTTTCCTGTGGCTGCCATTTTATCGAAAAGAAATGGAGTACATACCAAATTCCCCCCATTCGTTAAGGACAGTCTTTAGGTCTTTGGCATCATACACACTTATTCTAAAGGGAAAGATTAGAATAAAATCACAGATTTCTCTTTCTCATTTGTTGCTCATCAGTTACGCCGTGGCAGCAAAAAGCAGGAGTAACACCCTCAGTAGGGCAGTGAGGGTAGCTGAGGCTCTTGAGAGAAGACCTTTGGATCACAAAGTTCAAGGGGATAACACATACAGTAAAGATGATGTGGCAACTCCAGATCAGGTCTAAAGGAATGGTATATGTATGTGTAATAAACAAGATGAGATGAAACTGAATACTCACATTCAAGCAACAGCCCAGTCCTAGTCCACTTTCTACCCAGCTCATGCTGTGTTGGACACTCACCTCCTTGTTCATCTGCAAAGCTCTCCTAATAACCCACGTTCTATTTTTCCTGGCTGTGCCAGCCTTTTATATGCTTTCTGACAGAAATTCCTCCCTACTTCCAGTTTAGCATTACATTTCTTTTTATTGCCTCTTAAACACAGCTATCATTAAATTTCTAAAGCCCAAACTCTCTGAGGTCCTGAGATTTGTGACCAACACACATTGCCACTATTCAAAAGGACCTTTAAAAGAGCCTGCTGTATTTATTTCCATGGCTGAGCACTGCAGGTGTGCAATGGAAATGGGCCCATTTTCTTCCCCCACCTGCCGGTCCCCACAGCAGCTCCGACACTTGCAACTCGACCGCTGTCTACTCACTGAGACAGTTGAATATTCTCATTGCATCCCCCAAAGAAAATCTTGCAATAGCACAGAAGATGGCACTTGTCAACACCAAGATAAAATATCCTGATGATGAGCCAGATTGTACTCAGGCATTCAGACTAGACAGAAGAAAAAAGAAAAGGGGAAAAAAATGCACCCAAGAGACATTTCTCTCAGGATCTCACAGGCAAAGAGAGAGCTACGGCAGTCACTGTTACTGAAACGTCTGCTTTGGAGAGCTGGCACATAGGCAGGCATGGGGAGGGCCCTGGCTTCTAGCAAGAACAAGTAAGTAAACAGCAAATGCAACTTAACACCATGAAAAGCATATTTTTCATAGTGTAGGAAAAACATTAAACGATCATTAAAATTTACAAAATAAAACTTATTTTTCCAAATACAATAGGAGCTGACCATACACACACAAATGTGGAACATCAAACTGGTCATTTTCAACACATGGACTAAAAACACAGTCTGATCAGATAGCTGCAGATGGAAAGAAACCCTGACAGGCTGTAGTTAAACCAATGCTTGCTTCAGATGAATTTGGAAAAACCACTTCACATCCTTCCATATTATACACAGTGACAGTATATACATGCCTAAATACATGTTAGGTGTTTGGGGTAATTTTGGCTTCTCTCAGCACACAAAGTAGAGCTCGCAAGGGAAAAGAATATAGAAGAAAGAAAAAAGGCATCCCTAATTGTTTCCAGTTATCCAACATCACTGATAGGGATAAAAGAAGAGAAAAAGAATGAAACGAAAAATTTTGTGAAAAGAGGAATGGGAAAAAACCTTGCAAAGGTGTCATGGTGCTCTCCCATTAACTGGGCAAGGATGCAGACAGTTCTGCATGTGGCAGCAGCAGCAGCACCCCACTGATGGACAAGAGCCCTATAACCAACACGGAAGCCATCAAGCTACCAACTCGTAGCTGCACTGTACTCATACCCAAGAGGAGAGGATGCGGGAACAGGTACGGTGTAGAAAGCCCAATAGTCACTCACTGACAGAAAACAGCAGGGAGAGGAAACAAAGAATGAACAGGAGAAGAAATTAAAAAAATACGTCTAGCAAGAGGAAAACGTAAAGATGAACTAAAAAGGTAACACCCTGGTCTTCTGAAAAAGTAGTGATTGACTTAATACATGTCCTGAGACTCACAGCTGACTGTCAACAGACACACTGAAAGCCACCGTATCTGTAGGTGTGCTGCACCTGGCAAGCACCCTCAGTCACACAAACACCAACAGAGACAAGGGAAAAACAGGTGGCAGCACAACTGTGAGGTGGTTAAGATGGGCACTTCACTGGCAGAACCTCTTTTGTGCCATAGCATACCAGGATTGGTGGTGTCCTCACTGTAATACACCAGCCAAACCTTGCTTTCAAGATCATGCAGTTAGCAAGACACATTGCCAGCACCATGCACAGAAGAACTGCACAAACTGTGCCTCTGCTCTGCTCGCATGCTCCACCCCAAACAACAGTCTGGCTGCTGTGCTGCTTGCTCTTGTAGCAACACTGCACAGCAGGCCCTGATGGTCAGATGAGCTTATGTTGGTGATGCTTCCTGTTCTTAATTCAATCCAATCCACACAACATTGGCAGCAAATTTACGACTAGACTTTTAGTTGCTGGTGTCTTTAGGTTGCTCTGATGGTGCCCAAGAAGTGCTGGCTGCCCATCCCAGTTTAGAGCATTCCCTAGGAACAGAAAAGCTCTCCTTCAGTGCTACTCTGCCAACTCTTGACCTCTGCCTTTGCCCCTGACCACACAGACTGTTCACAGTCACTGGCTGCAGCTCTTCACCCCTTACACTGTTTTTCCATGGCTGTAGCTTCACTGATGCTGAAAGACTCCACTTAGTTTTCATAAGCAAAAATCAGGGGACAGTCACATCAGCCAAATATGTGGAGTACAAATAGTGCTGCTCATCTGACAACAGTGGAGAAGCATCAGGTTATGCAAGGAGACAATTTGGTCCTTTGTATGAAGTTATCACATAACTGTAATGAAAAATCTGTCCAGATTTTACTGGGCTTTGATCTGGACTCCCACTGCACTGGGAAAAAGGACAGCACTGTCCAAAGTCTGCAATCTCCTTACACTTCAAATCCTAATTTTCTACCTGCCAAAAAAGCCAGCAGACACATAAGATTAATTTCACAGGAGTCAGAGAAATGTCCGTTCTAAGCACTTCTGTCTCACACTTTCTCCTTTCTCAGGGGCTATTCAGACAGCCATTTCACCTACCCTAATATCCACACTGCCTTCGCAAAACGTAGAAGAGGGTGAGGAAGAGGGATTAAAATAGCCTAATTGAATTAAAATTGAAAAACAAGCCCAGATATCATTAGATAACGTGCACTCAGGAACACTATATAAGATTCCTGTAACGTTATGTCCTGGTTTGACCTAGCAGACAGCTAAGTCCCACACAGTTGTTCGCTCACCCTCCCCCCTCCCAAGTGGGATGGGGGAGAGAATTAAGGAATAAANACTACCAAAGACCTAAATTAAGATCATGTCTTTTCCTATCCCTCTCAGATCCCCCTGCCAACAGTGGTCGACACGTTCCCTTCCCTGCTAGGGAGTTTCCGTGGCTCAGCGAGCTGGTTCCAGTTCTGCCCTGTGTGGGCTTTGCTCTGCTGGCACTGCACACTGTGCAGCCATATCTTACATCTGCCACTCTCAGATCTGCTAGCGGCTTGGATGGACAGGATAAAAACCAACCACAACTGGATGATTTCCTTGTTGAAATTATGAATGAGAACAGGTCTTCTGCTCCAGTGCAATTCTGGAAGGGCTGTGTATGTTCAGTTTGGTTATTATTACATTATGAGCAGTGCATTCTTTTTTTTTTTTAATGATGAAAACTTACTTAATTCATAATAGACAACATGCCTGTATTAGACACAAGAACTGGAAAGGAGGTGCAGAATGCATTAAATAACTGGTGCTTATACCCAGAGGCAGCAGAAAAAGCCTTGCACACAACAAACTTCGCATTCGGCTCTGCTTAATTAATTTTCTCATCCTAGCTAACTGCAGTTAAAAGTGGTGTATGAGCAGCTGCAGATGCTCCAAGTGCAGGCTAGAAGTAAGAGCAGTAACTATGAAATGGAGCTGTGCAGGCTCTGACAACAATTTGTCCAAGAGCTATTGATGATTGAGAGTTCTTGCTGCAGAGCTGTGACTATTTTTCTGCGCGACAAATTAAAGGATTTTGTGATCTCAAGCAGGACTCTAAAAAGAAACAAGCTTCAATTCACAGACATAGTGTCTTTTAAAATTTGCTTCCATCAAATACTCATTTCACCTGTGCATCTAATAATATTATCCAGTCTTTCCCCATCTTTCATAAACAAATACTTGCGGAGTTGCTATTTCAAAACTCAATCTGATGATAGCTGAAGGGATTATAAAGACCTCAAAAAAGATTGATCATTTACCATAAAATCCATTGATTTTTTAGTATCCATTTAATGCAAAGACAAGGAAACAAAATAAACTGGGTCTGATCTCTGCTTTCAGAAGCAAAGCATGCCTTCCAGTACACCTTCCCCAGCTCGTATGAAGAGACACTTAGGCAAAGCACTGTGTTCCCCTGTCGCTTAGAAGATGTTCTCCTGTGGGTCACCCAGGGCCAATGAATTAGATGTGTATAGAAAAGAGAAACAAATATGGGCAATCTTCTCTAGAGCATTCTTTCTCGAGACAATAGATTCTTAACCAGATATTGCTGCCCAAGGAAATAACTGTTTAAAAGCAATATTCAGCTTAGGCTCAGTTCTTTTCCTGCTGTCACAAAGAAAGGAAGGACACGTACAGCACGGTGGTGGAAAAATGGGTTTGCAGGAACACTGTGAAAGGGCCAGAGAGATGTTTAGTAGCCTGGTAAGATAAATTGGTATGTTGAAAGCTAGGAGACATTTGATCAAATCTCATCATACAGGCAAAAGAATGAAGACTGAATACATTGCTGCTTACTTCCTGCCCACCAGAAAAAGATGGGAGAGAGATACTACATTCATGTCCAGTTTGGTGAACCTAAATGACATCACATTTAATTCCTAAAATGAAACTATCTAGTGTATTTTTTCCCTAGAATCCGTGAAGTTTTCTGACAAATAAAACTGAATTTTTGACAAACTTGTTCTTTCCTTCCTCTTCAGTCTTTTGTGTTTCTGACTTGTACGTTTAAGTAGCTCAAGCCTCTAGAGCCAGAATCAATGGGATCTGAAGGCTTCATCCGTTACCTACATGCTCTGCATGTAGCTAATATACAAAAAAGGAAAAGGAATAAGGATGATTATCCATACTGCTAGGAGGGAACTTTGACTCTCATTTCTTTATGGCAAAATCCAAGATTTTCCAGTATTTCCATTAGAGGATTTGCTTGACCCTTTGTCATTAAGAATAGATCATTTGGGAACTGGAGCTTTCTAAGGTCGGTCCTGCTCAGACATAAACATTGTTCTATGGGAAACTTTTTTCTTTTCAACTTCTATTTCCCCTAGAACATGAGTAAATATTTTTATTCATATGAAAATATTTTACTCGTATTTTACTTGTATTAAAATATTTTACTCATTTAAAAAATCTTCCAACAACAAAAAAATGTGTAAGTACTTGCTGCTAATAAGATGTGACCCACATTTGGTTTGCTATGAAAATACTGGTATGCATACCAGTATTATACGTACTTATACATATATATATGTGTGTGTGCTTCTATGTACATATGCGTATTTTAAACAACATTTTTGCTGTTGAAGATGACTATACATGATCCTTATACAAATAAGCACATCAAGACACCCATCAGGATTATTTCACCTTGTAAGAAACAAACTATCAAACAGAAACAGATTTTCATTTGTACCTAATACAAACGATTCTTGATTCTTCAGCTTTCTCATTTGCATCACCGTCGACTTTGGTCTTCCCTGAATATAAGAATGGTGACCCAGGACTGCTTGGTTGCTCTCCTTTGCCATTTTACATGCTAATTTTCCTCCTTATATGTGGGAAAAATAATAAGTATGGCCTCGCACTAGGTTTTGAGTCCAGACGTCGGCCAGACTTTGTGACATTTGGCGTTTCAGCTCAAGTAAGGACAGAGCACATACTGCTGCTGTGACTCTGAGATGTAAAATGCCCAGACGCTCACCCCTAGTAGTTAAAACATCTCCCATCTTTCTGGCTTGTCAGCAGCTCTGGCCACCAGGAACAGTGACAATACTCTTCACCTCAAGGTGAGTAGGAAACCCCAGGCAGGAAACCTTGGGCCTTCTGCTGGCCCCTAAAACTTGTGTTCCTCTGGTCCTCTGCTTCACTCGGGAGAGCAGAGAACAAAAGGAAGAAGCAGACTCCCAGCCCCACAGCTGCCCCAAAGGCAGCCTGCAAGTCTCTCAGAGGATCACAGCTCAGCTGGAGGGTGACTGGACATCTGTAATTCTTCCTGCTGTGCACTAGATGCCACTGTGCAGACTGTTTTTAGCAGCCGAACAGCCACACTCTGCCTATTACGGGCTCGTCATTACCACTGGGTTGGGAGTTCAACATGCTTAGCCTAGCAAAGCTCCTGTGAGCTATCATCGTTTTATGGACAGGAAACTGGGGCACAGTTTCTTGATTTTGCCATGGTTTGAGTATGGCAAGGCTGTCAGCATGGACTTCACAGCAGTCACCTGCTAAAGTGACCAGACAGTCATCACCCAGCTGAAGTCCCACAGAAGAGACTTATGGGCTCTCTTCCAGTCCTGCTCTTGAAGCCAGACAGGGATGGGAGATCAACAGGTAGCCAGAGTGAAAAGAACAGGAAATAATAGACAGAGACTGGCAACAACAGCAACGTGACCAGACAATTGCAAAGAAATTCAACAGAATTGGCCAACCTCAGTTTCTCAACCTCCTCTCACCTGCCCAATCTCTTGGGCACCTTCTCTTCAGGAGCCACCTCAGCAGGCCTCACAACCAGGCGTCTGCTTCACTGTGGGCACATCCACAAGTTCCTTCAACACCAAACCTTTCTGGTGATGAGGAAGAGGAAACAGCAGGAGAGATTTCCTTGGAAGCCTAGAGAATCTCCATCACTCAAGATTTTTAAGAACAGGTTAAAGGCAGCAGCAGCAGGTGTCCCCACACAGTTACATCCCTCCCCTTCTGAAGCAGATGTAGAAACTGGCCTGGAATAAAGAGGATCTACTGCTGCTGTTAGTGGTTCCCCAAGGCAGGTGAGGAGTTGGGGACCTCTGCAGCACATGACGTCTTCCAGCCTTCCTTTGCTTTGGTTCTGAGAATGGATATGCAGACCATGGGCATCAGCGCCTCCTCTTCACTCAACGCTGACCCATGCATGGCAGCTGCGTGCAGCTGAATCCAGCCATCCCAGACACCTTTCAGCAAAGCATCCCCTCTGGTTCTACCACCGTGTGGCTTTCTCATTAACCTACTCTGAGCAGACATACAACGTGCTGTACATCTTCTTGTCCTATGCTTCCACAGCCAGTGGTAGAGCATGCTCACCATTAGCTGAAGGCTAAGAAACATCTTATTTATAATCTGTAATTAAACTCAATGGGAAGTCAATTACAGCCACAGTAACACAGGTACTGCAAGGGCCATATCATTCCCTCCAGCTGCTGGGGCAGAGCACAGGAGCCCTGGCTGGAGGGGACAGCTTTAAAAATGCCAAGCACTGCCTTCTGCTTTCAACCTATCAGCACAATTTAGGCTCTTAGCCTGAGGACAGTCCAGAGAACATCCCTGTGTGTCAACTCAGTGCCAGAAAACTCAGCAGCATCCCAGCAGCAGCTGTGAGCATTTGCACACCTGCACAGCTTTTTATTATTATTTTTTTTTATTAAGCTCACCCTGCCAAGCAAGCTCATTTGCAAGTTCTGTTTCTACAGCAGATTTTACTGGCTTTCTGAAGCTGAGCAAATAAAATTAAGGACTCTCCAACAGAAGCAGGTTTCATCCCTCAAACAAGCTGTATGAAATAGGAAACCACTGCAGATGTTAAATTGAGGTCTTCATTGAGGACTAAATCAATTAACCGCAAGGTCTGTCAGGGTTAAATCTATGTTACAAAAGACTCAGCTGTGATAAATACATGCCTCAGCCCTTGCTTTCCCAAACAGTGAGTTTTAAAAGGTTACTTTTGCGGACATGCTAATTTTCAGTTCTAATTTTTTTTATTTCTACTTGCCAATTGAAAAAGCCTTGATTCTTTTTTTTCCTTTTCTCACCTGAATTGTAAAGTTTACTCTCACTCTGGAAGTCCCTGGTTAGTGATGTAGTGGAAAGAAGGAAGGTCCCAGAGACTGCTGATGCTGACAGCACAGCCTCACACAGCCACTTGCACTAGTTTGGAGGTGGGAAGCTGCGTGACACAGCGCTGTGCTGCACAGGAGTGTGCAAACCTACATTCTTTAATGGACCTCTTACAGTGGCCTCTTCTAATGTCACTCATATCAGTTCTTTCTGGAAATATAATGAACTGCTCCCACTCTGTGACACTTTCCTTACTGCTGAATTTTTCTCCATAAAGCCTATAAGAACTTCTAACGGTGCAAATGGATGTTTTCATGCCTCAGTGGAAGACTTGGTTGGTTTGTATCTCTCTGCTTGCCAAATCATTTCACGCCACTGGGAATGCCCTGAATTTCCCCCTTTTCCGCCTGGATCCAGCAGAGCAAGCAGTTGTTTGCCAGAGTCAAGAAGCTGGCTCGTGTCCTGTAGTCATAGCTGAGACGTCACCAGTGCTGTGTGGCTCACCCTGAACCATCTTACCCCTTCCCAGGGGGACCCACATTTTTGTGATGCTCCACACTCTTGGAGCTAGGAAACCCATGACATCTTGAGCTGGCAGACAGCATTGTGTGACAGCTTCAAGAGCACAGAAGTCTTCGGTTGTGCAACAACTTCCCTGCCTTGCTAAAAATTCATTACTTGTCTATGTCCAAAGCCTCCAAGTTGCCAACAACAGAGTTTAAACTTGCACTCTGGAATAATTACCGTGTAATTGGTAATTTTTCCAGATGATTATTAAAGCTTTTACCTGAGTGTTGTTTATTTTATGGATTACCATATTTTGTTTTGTTGCTGTCAAGTCTTTCTGCTGCATGTTTATCAGCCATTGCTTGCTGCCAGCTGAGTAATTCTGTGAATTAAATTTGTATAAATTCTCCCACATAAGTAAATCTACACACAAAAGTGTCATCCCATTAAAGCTATCTCTTGCTAGCTAGATAGCCTATGCACACACACCCATCTGACATTCAGGCCATAAGCAGCTCTTGCCTCTAAACAGGGGATTATGGAAAAATACAAAGCAGCCTGCGGGAATGCATGTAGTCATTTCTACATCTATAGAAGAAATAAGGCAAAGGAAATGGGGAAAGCCTGTAGGCAAATATTCTTGAGTAAAGCAGACAGTACAAGACAGAGCAGCTACTACAACAATGCTGGTTTTCTTATTCTATGGTATTTCCGACACTAAGCACCCAAACTACAAGTCAGACCTCCCAAAACAAAGAGATTGCCTACAAAATAAATAAATAAATAAAAATTCAAGAAACACGAAACAAAAGTATTCCAGCTAGTATTATTTTCTCCAACTTTGGAAAACTTCATGGTTAATTTTTTCAAGCTTTATCCTGAAAACATGAAGACTATAAACACAGCTATGAATCATAGTTATTCTTTGGACTTAATAGAAATACAAAATATTCTGACACAATACCACTGTGCTCACTGATAGAAATGGCTATTTTTTTTCCCCTTATTGCCAAAGACATATCTCCTATACACCAAGTACCTTTCAGAAGCGTAGAAGTACTTTCTAAAGGTATGTTGGGGTACAATAGTAATCCACTGGAACAAACAATTTCCTGAAGCCAGCATGGCTGGTGTAGTATAAAAAAAGCCATTAAGGTGAGGGATGAAACGAAGAATGTCGGTAAACTAACACAAACTCAAAATGTCATTACATACGGAGTTTGGTAATTATTCTAAATGGAAAATTATTACAATGTATGTGTCAAAACTCTACTGAAGACAAAAAAAATGAGTAGGAATAACATGTTTATGCTTAAAACTAACTTTATACACAAATCATCAAGTGATACTTCTTAAATACCATTTGACATCTTCTTGATCAAGTTCTATAGTTGTTTTGAGCAATTCTCCCCGAAGATGAAAGGCCTGGCACTGCTTTCTCAGAATAACAATAGTCTTCAGAAACTTAATCGTACAACAGCATCAGATATGGGATTTGTGCTTCATGTTATTTGCTAAAATTTAATTAGGAGACAGCTTGTAAAGAACATCAACTACACCTGTCCTTAAGTCTGCAACCTAAGCCAAAAAAAAGAGGGACTAAAATCTTTAGGATTCATAGCTAGAAATATATTCTTCCATAAGGCAATCCTAAGGTGTTTATTAAAAAAAGAAGGATGTATGTATTCCACTGATAGTGTGAAAATAGGCATCAGTTTGACAATATAATGGTATTTACCTCTTTGCTCTTAGTTTACTCTGTAAGAGCTCAGCAAATACCTTTGCATCCCAGACATACTCAAATGAAAAGCATGACCAGTTAGAGATTCACTCCACTATAAAGAAAGAGTTAAATGTGATTTCAGACCCTATGGTTATCACAGACTTACAATTGCCTCAAACATACGTAAAAAAAAGCTACACAAAGAAAAAAAAAAAAAAGAGCTGACTTTAGCAGGGAAAAGTGAAAGCAGTCATACGTAGGGACTGAAATCACTTTGCTACAATAAGATTACCATAAATACCTCTGTCAAAATATGGTAAGTTGTAAACTGCAGAACATGCTCTACTAACACGTCAAAATACTGAACGTCTGCTTTCCAGTCTTGTATTAAACTGTTTATTTTTATGCTGTTGGACAAATTGAAAAGCTATCTGCTACAGCAAGTCTCTAAAATAAGTAATTTTATTACGTTGACTCAAGAGATGAGGCAAGTAGCAGCATATTAACTCATCTGATTTAGGATGCTCCAAAAATATGCAACTAACATCTGCCAATAACTCAGACAAATCCTTCCAGAGGCTGGAGGAAGATGTAAAGGTGCTGTCTGACACTGGCAAATGTCTCACTAATACATGCTGTTCACTTTTCTGTGTCTCTGATGTTTTTTTTTTGTTTAAAGAAAAAGAGTTTTCTTTACAATATTGGATTAAACCAAAATTTACACCCGGTGTTGCACCAAACATCTTGAGCGTACAAAGTCCAAATATCCATAGCATGTGTGGGCACAATTAGTATATTTTTAATTAAGTGAAAGCATGTTATTGCATATCATCAAGAATAAGAAAACATTCTTTAGTTAACAACAGAGTTGCATCAAGTCACCAAAAACATATTGGGTCTATGGTATAATCATAGATCCTTACAGAGGTACGTCCAATAGCAGACAGTGTTCTTTGCAATTAAATTCAAGTCAATGACTAAAATTAAGTTCATTTTTAAATATTTTGCTGAGCAGTAAAGATCTACCAAAACAGGATTGTTCAGAATGACCAAGAAACATCAGAATTGTCTATAAATCATAAAATTATTGCTGATCAGATAAACAACTCACAGGTGTAACAGGGATAAGTGTAATAGGTTAGCCTCACCTGTAACAAATGTGCTGATATACACATACATCACCCATGCGCACCCAATAGAGCTGTTAAATCACTAATGTATGTTTATATAAATACATGTCTATACACTATAGAAAAAATATTGAAGGCAGAGAAGCAATGCTCCCTGTGATCGTGCCATCCAGCTTCTTGACTGTCTTACCCGTTTCAACACTCAGCTAACATGAGTCTTTTGATGATAAAGCAGAAACTGTGACAACCTGCAGGTAGTCAAAAGGAAGCATATTTATTCCCCAGAAAATAGCAAGACTTCCAAATTTTGTAAGAAATACTAAAATATTGGAATTTTCACGCAGGAAATAACTGTTAAATATTCAGAAGGTGTTTAAAGATCTATTTTATCATATTCTATATTATAATATCCTATTATATGCAAGAGGCATATTCTAATATCATCTATTATAATATTATATATTAAATGCGCTGACTGAATCTTAAGGAATAATTGGAGTAATTAATTTCCAAAATTCTAAACAAAATTGATATATTTCCACAAAATGTTCCAGTAACTTGAACAGGAACTTCCTAATGGTAAGCTCTTTCAGGAGCTGATTGGCAGACAGCTGCAGAGGGCCCGGAGATGTCCCACACAGCAGAGGGGGAGCACAAAGCCACCGTATGCAAACCTGAATGCTCCTGACCAGGGTTGAGTGTCCCTTGACAAAGACACGTGAGCAAAGAAGCAGATTTTAAGAAATTCTCTAACACCTTGCTTGCAAATGAGCGCTGCCAAAAGTGATGTTTGCACCTCACACACCTAGAACTCAAAATTGATTTAATCCAAAATTTCCAGTGGCAGTCTATCAGTTCCTCCCTGACTGCTGAAGGCTCTGTTCTGAGCACCTTTTGCAGCATAATGAACTTTTACAAGAGCGTTACTCTATTTTACTGCATGGCAATACTTAAATCAATACACCTCACCCACCAGTGCTGGCCACAGCAGATGATCCCCATTTGGGAAGACACTGCAGAGACTGAGGGCTGGGCATTGGACAGGCCTTTGGCTCCTGGCTGTAAGGCACCTGAGCCATGGAAATGGTCAGGAGCTTCCCACCTTTTTCTCAATCACCATTTCAGTCACAGAGTGATCACCAGCTTATGCTGGAAGCACTTCCATGTCGTTTCAAGCTTGGCTCAGCAGCTTATAGCTTAATTAGGGCCACAAAAGCTGTTATAGATCAATCACAAGAAGGATCAATGCAGACTTCAACATCTCCTGGTCCGGTGTCTGTTTTACAGTGTTTTGGCTTCCTTGCATTTTGTAGTCTACAAAAGGGCACACAGCTTAAGGCTAAAAAAGCCTTGCATAATACTGGCCTTGCCCAGTGCAGAGGAAAAAGCTGTTTTGGAATCATGTTATCTTATTTGCATTTATACTCTGGAATGCAAACATCAGCCCCAGCGTGGGTGAGATTGGGATGAAGAGCACCATCCTCTCAGGAAAGACACCTGTGGCAGTCGGGTCACGGGGCAGCGCGTTTCTTTGCAGAAACATTTCTGAGAGACTCATTTTCGAAACTGCAACCTGCAATGACCACAGCTTCAAGACGCTGCCATAACAGCTCTGATATTTCTAGTACTCACTATAATTGTATTCACTGATTGATCCATTTAGAGTTCAGACACTGCTCTAAGGATTGGCTGTACTATGGTCTTCTCTTTCTGAATATTCTCATAGCTGTATCCTGTGGGTTTTTTTTCAGTTCTTACGTAAGTGAACATACCTGAAAAACTAGCTTGCTATGCTGCTGACCTTGAAGAGAGTTTCTGCATAACCATTTCATTTACAAGAAAGAGAGACTGACAACCTAAAAAACAGCCCTACAAAATAAAACCTGACACCTGATGACATCAATAAAATCCACATTAACAACTACTGGATGTCACCTGTAAGTGTGCTTTTGAACTCAGGTCACCACAAACGTGTACCACAGCCTGTTTAATTGCACAGGTACGTCTGAACTAGAAGCATTTACCAAGACTTTTATAGGAGTGCATTCAGTCTGAAAAAAAATAATGAAATGTCATCAGAAATAATATACATTGTAGAACAACGTTATTTTCACTTCTGCACTGTGAAACGCAACACAACTATCTTACTTTATTTTGGCGAAGTATGTTGCTGTGTAATGGTTGTATCTAGGCCCCAGCTCACCACAACATCCAAGTTCTTACCTAGACGACAGGATTACATTAGAAAATCCACTAATTAGACGTCAGAGGCTTCATGCAACCAACCAAAGACACAAATGACTATATGCTATACACACACACACAGATATGCATGCTGTACTATTCGATGTTTTCGTGTTGGTGCTATTTGCACACATAATTGTGGCATTAGTCATTTTATCATTTCCATTAATCCTTCTAACACACACTAGGCTGCAGTCATGTAAGTCATACAACTCCTACATGAAAAATGTGGTTTATGGGACTGCTGTCTCTACTGCACAGTTTAATAACGTTAAAAAGACACAACATAAAATTAACGGCTAAATTGTTCACAAAGAGAGCGTTACATTTGCACTTACTAGAGGCTTAAGCAGCTATTTCTCTATTATTACTATATCGCTAAAACTAATGTTCAGTAGCCTGTTGTATGATCTGAAGGAGAATCCAATTCACTATCAGTGCTAATGATAAATATCATTATAGAGTAAATATCTTCAGAATTCTATGCCAGTTCCAATCTCACTGATTGCATTTCACTAAGTGTAGCAAAACCTCTTCTGGTGGTGATGGAAAGAAAAGGATTAAGTAAGACTTCAGCTACTTTTCTGTGTCAAAGGAAACATTTTCAAGCTTTGAAATCCTGAGTAACTACAGACTGGAAGCTTTCTAATTGGAGTCAAGCATCAGCACCCACACAGCCAGCCCCAAGAACATCCCCTGCTCGCCCCTCACAGCCATGCAAGCAGAGGAGAGAAGCACTCTGCCCTCAGCCACTGCTGGCTCCTCTGCGGGATGCACTCCCACTGCAGGGCAAGGCAGCCTGCACCCAGCACTCCAAGCAAGAGCCAGAAAGAGCTGAGCAAGAAAGCAAGAAAGCAGTATTTTCATTTCTTTCTTTCAATTCTCACATCCCTACCCATGTGTCATTTTTAATGTTTGTTCCTACAGAAGCTTAAAATCTACCCCTTTTCTCCTACACTGCTCACGTAGATTCTGCTCCTGCTTAGCCTTTTTTTCTTTCCAAACGTGATTTCTCTATGATGTTATGGCCTTTCTAATTCCCACATCTTGCTTGTGTTATTCATAAAAATAGATATTCTTCACAGACATCTCTTCTGCCTTTTCACATTACCTCCTCATTTTTCACTGCTCACATTCCTTAAAATTTTCTCCCTAAAATATTAAATCTACCTTTTGAACACTCCTGCTTTGGACCAGCCGCAGTGCACACAGGAAGGTCTTGGATTTGGTTCAGTGCTCTGGGTGAGAGCACAGGCAAGCAAATAATGCAACCACCAGAAGCAAGGGGCAGAATAGTGTGGGCAGTGATGTGGAAGGGCAGGCACTTGGGAAAAGAAAGCCAGGCAATGGGAGTTTCCTGCACGTGAATTTGCAAAGATTTACCACCTAGGTCACCACATACAAAAGCCTGTGGTTCCTTACCTATGTCTGTAAACATCTCAAAATTTTGCCATGACAGTAATACAAATATTTCTCCCAAATTTGCACTCTCTGGATGACTCAAGATGCTTTTGAACACACAGAATAACACTTCCCCCGCTTTTTGTTAAATATTTGCTTTTGTATGACTTGTTTTAATGCAACATATTTCACCACATTGATACTCATAATTTGTCATCGTTGACTTAATCACAAATATCTCCCTCAGTGGTTTGGCCCAACATAACGTAACATTGTCTGGGATCCAGTTCTGCATCATCCCAGAAAGCCTTTACCCACATTGCTCATTCTTTTTCACATGGGCAGAGTTGTACACGTGAATAGTCAAACATTCACATTAGGGTTTATATTCTTATGTCATTACTAACAAAATAGAAAAGTTTTATTGAATGAAATATGCTCTGTGATTTACAAGAATGTTGGGAAGACACATTATATTCCAGGTAAGTAGATAGGAATTTGATTACATTTTAGTCTGATTTGCAACTTCCTAAACCTGAGCTCCTTAGCGCATGTTGGCATTGCTGATTTCTGATCAAAGGCCCAGGGTTAATTACAGTGTCCTTAACCTGGCACAAAAGACACATGCAGTCACCATGCTATGGATTGCTTAGGAAGTAAAAAGATTCTTTCCCCTAAATTTCAGCTGGATTCTTCTCACTAACTTGTCTGTAGTGAGCCTGACGTTCATTGTAGGCTTGAGAAGAGTAAAGAATGGAGGTGAATATTGTGCCCAAAATGTACAGATAAAAAATCTGAGTAGGAAAATGGGCAGTGAAGTTCTACTAATCGTATAGCTCTATTCAATAGAAGGATCAGAATTTTGCTTCATATTTCTCACTTTTAAAAATTAACATTTTTATATCACAATTTAAGAGAATCCTCAAGGCACTTGAGGAATTAGCCATTGTTCATTTTTTATTAAGTTATAAAAAGAAAATGAAACGATTTTTGTGGCCAATTCAAGATGCTTCAGACAGGCTATAAAGTGAAGGGTCCCTTGAGCTATTCCTTTGTCTAACAGACCATTTGTTTTGTGCGGTATTTTTCTTCACAGCATGGAGCGTGCAGCTCAGATCCCCTTTAATTCATCTTGACTAAATCGTAAGTCAGCCCCTGCACCGTGACAGAGTCATGGGAAGCATAAATCATTGCAGAAAACAAGTGATAATTATCTGACAGCGCAGTTACTGGTTTGGATGTCAAGTTACAACCCACTCCCCAAATGTCCCTCTGCTCCTGCTGTACACGTTCCTACAATAAAATCAAAGACCTGTAACTCCCATCAGAGCACTTGAAAAGCTGGCAAGCCATGCAAGGCTGCCTGCAAACTTTACAGGGTCCATGAGGCAGACAGCAACTGTAAGATGATAGTTATCAGTTATCTGTAAGGAATAAGGATGAACATTTCCTCTGTAAACCAGACATACACAACCCCCGCCCAAGCTCAGCTCTGACCTAAGGGTCAGGCTTTTAGGAATTGCTTCAGCTCACAACACAGCCCAGCTGGGAGAAAGGATGGGAGCAAGAACAAACCTACAGTGACTGGCACCACTGCATTACCTACCACACCACCCAGGTGCTAGTGGAGTAAGGACAGTGCAACAAAAAACTCATGCTCTTGGAACCTGTGAGAGCATTGTGCCCATGGATGCTGGAAATAGCTTGGCTACAGACCTTAAAATAAATGAAGTGACAAAGCTTAGGGTCTAAAAAGAGCAGGCCCCCAGTCATGTCACTGTCCGTGGCAAGACTGCCTTCAGTGGGAACCAATCAGAAGATCCTCAAGAGGATCCTCCAAAGCAAAAACAGATTTTGTCTGCAATGAAGCTGGCAGCAGAGCTGATCACTGACAAACACAAATGTTCTTGTGCCATCCCTAGCAGTTTTTCAACCACTGGTGGATGCTGCTGGCCGTGTCTCCCCTGCAAATTCTGTCCCTTCCATCCTTCTGGGCAGTCAGCCTTTGCCACAACTAAAGTCCAAAACTATGGTGCCACTTGTAGCTCTGATTGGAAACTCAGCTATGTAAAAAAATATACAAGCAAGAAACCACTATTGCCAAACATTCTACAAAATTGTACTGTAACTGACAATTCTAAAATATTCTACAAAACTTTGCCTGTGCTGCTGTAAATCTTCATTTACACAGTGCAATTTCTCCTGCATGTTGTTTGGTCTGATAGACTATTGACAGTATTAAACAAAGATGGAGCAGCTCTGAATTAAAAAAGAAAAAAAAGAAAAGATATAACTTTCAGTCAGGAGTTCCACAAATGTTCAGGACACTGGAGACCACTCAAAATATTTCCAGCATTTCCCATCACTCCTTGTAGCCACTTCTCATTCAGTCCTCAGAGCAGAGCAGTAGGAAGCCGGTGCAGCTATGCCACCTGACAGGCTGAAAAACACTTGCTGCCAAATCAGTCATCAGTAGCCCTGGTGAGAGAAGACTTTTTTTTCCCCTTTTTTACCATACAGTGTCTGTGCCCAGAAGTTCAGACAGCAGCTGCGATTTTTTTTACCGTGTATCCCAGCAAGTCCCAACCAGCAACTATCTGATCAGAAGGGGTACCACTACGAATCACAATAGAAGTGTATCAGGCCAGCTGACAGCAAGACAGAAAGAAAGAACAATGTCCCAGCCAGCACACAGCCCAGTGAGAAATTTTATGTAGGGCTTCATTTTGCCCGCTGACATTTAGACCTTTTTTCTCTAGCTTAATTTCTTATGACATGTCTTCAAATTTCAGGATCAAGTGGAATGCAGTCTATATATATTTTTCGTGCTAGATTTAATTTGTTAAACTCATCTCCTGTGGATGCAGTTATACCAATGCATGTTATTTTCTTCTTTGTATGCTAAGTGCTGGTATAAAACAACTTTGTCATGATGTAGCTGAATTCACATAAAGCAACAATCACAATTTGACCATACCCATGCTAGGTATTGTTGTTATGAATGAAATTTTGTAACCACAATGAAAAAGAAAAGAATACAGCCTTTTAAATTTAAACCAGTATTACTTAAATGGTTAGACAAGGCTTCTCAAGGAAATTAACTGTATGGGAAATAACTGAAGTATTAGCTTGAAAAACGTACTCCCCAAAATACTTGTTTTCCACAGTAATCGCCCTACGAAAATGATATTAGAAAGAAGGGAAAAGGAGGAGCTGGGGTAACACTATTTCTAGATATGCCTAATCTTCTATATCTCAGAGCTAAGGGGGAAAAAAAGCCCTTTATCTTGCAGAGGTAAAGCCTGTGAGGCTTTGACATACTTGTACTCAAGGCTGCAAAAGGCCAGCTGGCTCACTCCATGGGGACCGCTGCATCCTCCTGTGTACCCATGCTCCTGCACATCCTCGTGCAGACCAGCCCGCTGCTGGCAGCTCTCCTCCCTGCAGCTCCACAGCACCAGGTTTGCCGGGAGAAGATGGGGTTTGATCTCGCATTTGTAAAGCATATAGAAAGCCTGACAGTATATTCAAGAAAGAGGAAAATCTTCAAACTCTATCACTTGCTGGGCTAGGTGTGGTACCTGGTGTATCCCCTGTAAAGAGATTTGTCGCTTCCTGAGCCCTCCCTGCCTTGAGATGAGTTATTATCAGATGACAACATTTGAGACAGCTCAAATAAAGCCCAGTTGCAGCTTAGGTATTTGATTACAAGATGGGCAACAGTTGCAAAAAACAGCAAAACACAGAACAGAGATCAACGTGACACTCAAATTTAATGCCAGTGGCTTTGCAGGATTCCTCATTGGGGCTTGTCTCTCTAGGAAACTAATCTCAGCGTATATCCCAGCTTTCCAAATGTAACCTTGGAGAGCCAGCCCTCTCCCTAGGCCCCCACTTATCAGTTAAATATTACTTTTAGAGGGAGTGGACAGCTTAACATAGCCTATCTGGCTCCCTAACTTTTCCCTTGCTCCTATTCAATTCATCCAGGTGAGTGCATGTATACTGTCATCCTAAAACAGACAAAATGGAAGGGAAACATTGACTTGACCAAAAAAAATAAAAAAAAAAACCAACTACTTAGAAACTCTTTTGGATGCAAATGAATCCTTTTAAATGTGTTTTTCTGTCTGCAAGTTTTGGTTTCACTCCGCATCCATCCCTCTTTCCCATGCAATGTAAATACACCACTTACAGCTCATCTGGAAACCATAACCAGCGCTAACCAAATACATTTTTGCACAAATGTGTCACAGTTAATTCCATCAGTGTACTTGACAAAATGTAAGCTGTAGGAACTGCTTATAGGCATCCTATACACAGGCACACATCTTATTGACTGAACCATTTTCAGTTTGTCCCTAGCATTGAATGAAATCAAAATGTGGCACAAACATGGACATGAGACTGCTGGTATAGGGACTAGGCAGCACCCTTGCTTCCTCTACATACCAAGAGTATTATGGGAGTCAGCACAAGTTAGAATATTTATTCTAAAATACAATGATACCGTTTTTGTTTTTTTTTTAATTGCACATAAGGAGAGAAATATTCAAAGACATGTTTTCTTCTTGATTCTCCCTAAGGGTTTCCTTCTTCTGCCTTTTCATAAGCCTACTACCACAGGACTGCAGCAGCGATATAGCACTTGCTGGGTACCAAACATGACCTATGTTTGGTACCTATTCAGTGTTTTTCTAAATTTTGGTGT
>WBMW01005913.1:412750-462289 GCA_013396635.1 Penelope pileata
TTTTTTTTAAATTTTTGTGTTTTTTTTTTTTTTTTTTTTTTTTTTTTTTTTTTTTGCAAATTACATCTTTTGGGAATTTTGTTTATGTATGTACTATTACTGAAGGCTTTTTGCTGTAGAGATACGCCTTCTCACTCTTCTGGGATTTTTTTTTTTTTAA
Source organism: Penelope pileata (assembly GCA_013396635.1). Lineage (NCBI taxonomy): Eukaryota > Metazoa > Chordata > Aves > Galliformes > Cracidae > Penelope > Penelope pileata. Next base: position 412,911 of record WBMW01005913.1, read on the forward strand.
CCTCGAGTTAATTGACTGCCAATTAACTGAAGCTATTTAGTGTCTTTGAAAAAGCAAGTCAGAATTCTCCCCAAACATTTGTTACAGGCTGCAAATATTTGTAGTTTGGCTTAATCTTATCCCTAAGGTAAACCACAAATGTTTGTAGTATACATTATGAGACTGTTCTAATTCACAGTTGACGGAGGGGTTTACGTTTTCTGGAGAAGCTCAGCACTGAGGAAGGTTACCCTTTGCCTTTTTGTACTGTGTTTTTGGTAAAAACAGCAAAAGCAACTCCAGAAGTGCTAGGGCTCTTGGGCCTATGCTTCATTAAAATTACTTTTTCATTTAAAGTGAGCTGGAATTTAATAGTTCCCATACCTACACAAAGATAATGTTGAGTATCTTAGACATTAAAATAAAAAATACATATGTTAGGTACCTGAGTAGAGCAAGATGCAGGGAGTATTTTAAGGAGAATCAATAAATCAGAATGTATCATGTATATAAACAGCCACAGATGTATTTTGTAATTTGTTTTATTTTATATAAACAACATTTAGTACATGTTGTGATGATGAACCCCCATACAAATACTTCCTACAATTTCAGTGTCAAAGCTGAAAGAAGCAACCTCCTTTTCCACTAGAATTTCACTAACGTATGCAATATGCTAATATGCCCATGTCGTTTACATGTATGTTTATTTTTTTGGTTGAAGAGAGGCACCACGTGTATTACAGCAATTAACTTTTACCATGTTACAGACTAAGAACTGCAATAAATTATTTCTCTATCCTGACATAAACAGATGCTCCTTTCCCAAGAAAGTCATCTAAAAGGGTCCATACCAATTTTTAACTTTCCTTTTAATCAATCAGAAGTCTGCCACTTCAACCCTAGCTAACGTATACAGTAACTTTTTCAAGCTGAGAAGCAAAATGGTGTCTTGAATGCAGTAACTTGACAGAAGAATGGCCAGTTAAAGTTAACCTGGATTTCTTTAGGTCAGAGGGATCCATCTTATCTTTGTATCATCTAAATGTAATAATTTAAACCTTTGGTAGTTAGTTTTAGCTGGTTGGTTTTGCACTTTCTATATATATAGTCGTAGAGAGAAAGAAGCACACAGATATTCCTATCCCTAGAAAGCAGTTGGTGAGATGCACCACAAACAACGTAAGAAAGGGTTTTCAGAGAACAGGTATTTATTCAGCTTTGCATTTAATGGTATCTCTGAATCTCAAGACTCTGATGCGTGATTTGATTAAACAAAGATTATTTGCAATGACTGACAACACAGAAATAAACAAATCTCTAGCTTTACACTAAAGCTTACCAAAATACAGCTACACTTAATTCAGTGTTTGAGTTCACCTACTGGTGCTTGGAGCTGGTGGAGTGATAGAAACTTGTAACACTTGGAATGACAAGATCAACCTCCCTAATGGGTTTGTTCTTTTAAAAAAAAAGTTCCTGTGAATTCTAGCCTTATGCTACTCTGGATACGCTTTTATCTGGAATGATCAGAGAACACGTTTGAAACATACAAACTACTGATAGAACACCCATTTCAAGACCAATTACTTTTCCCAACAAGAGACTGCCCATTTTCCCCCATATTTCATTCACTCTAGTCCTCTGACAATCAAATAATACTGCTCTTCAGGGCTCTTTAAGATATGCATTCTTATGTAGCTTGTAAGTATGATGCCCATTTTAGCCAATAATACCTTAGAAAAAACAACTTTTCACAGTCTGGAATATTTTATTGCTAGGCTATCAGATTGACACAACTCAGAGGCAATCTTCACACTTTCTCACTGTTCAGGCTTTCTCTGGGTGTAAATTTCAGGAAGGCCTTCAAGTTACATAAAAAAACAATAGACATATGAATTTGTTTTCTCATGTGTTGCCGCAAATCAGTTTCCTGTGAGAGAAGTCATTGTTTCCACTTCTGTACACAAAAATGTCCATAGTCAAGTTTAGGATAGAGAAGAATAGGCTTGCACAAGGAGCTCCCATGTGGCTGTTACAGTTTCTTTCTGCTCCCTGCTGGTGGGTCACCTCTAGGAAGCAGCTACCCATTTAAGGGCCTTGGAGCCACAGGACAAGTCCTTTACCAAAAGCACTGCTCTCTTTCTAAAGCTTTCTCTGCTCTAGACAGTAGCAAAGCCCTATAAGTGCCTCAGTGCATGAAGTGGTAACAGAGACTGCAATCATCGCACTGATTAATTATCACCAGACCGCAGTAATCCAGGTCCATAAGAAAAGCAAAGGTAAAGGCTGCAGGGCAAACATTGCAAGCAGCTTCTTTTACATAGAAGTTTCTGCTATAACTAAACAACATTAACATTCCTTTCAAGGAAAATACTAATACCTTCTCACACAAGCTATAGAATTCAGGTGATTTTTTTGTTCTGGAGTTTTACTATTGTTCACATTTAGTATAGCTTTGAAGAATTTACCCCCCCATAATTTGCTACAAGAATTTTGTCAGTGTTTATATATCTCTCTCATCACGATACCTCTGAATAACTTTTGGTGGGATATCTGAAATACACAAGTTTTTATCATAACCAGAAAAGCCTAGCAAATGTTTCTTTTTGGCAGACATACTTGTGCTGATTAATACATGTTAGTGTATTAAATTTATCAGAATCTCAGAAAAAACTGATGTATATGGTGGAAGAAGCTGCACCTACAATATGGTATAATTCTGCTAATTTCAGGAAATCAGATAAACATTGTCCAAACAGTAAAACCAAGTTTCCATTTGTAGTGAGTGGTTAGTTTTGCTTCTAATGCTTACAAACAACTGCCATGTAAATATTTTAAATTTTCTAAATAAATATTTTTTAAAAAGATAGTATAGGAACTCAAACTCAAAAAAAGGAGTACCCCATGGTCTATTTGCATCTATAAAAACATCTGTTTGCAGATGTTTAAAAATCTTTTCTTTTTTTTTTTGTTATGATCAGGAACAAAATAAGCCAGTAATTAAAAACAAAATCTTGACTTAATTTGCTGAGCCATGAAACAAATACTTGAAAACATCTACAGCTGAAATATGTTGCTCCACAACAAGTGACTTACAGCAAAAACTGTGTGACTGTGTGACCAGCGTGTCTGCCCATCCTCTCGCCTTCCCCCTACCCAGCCTCACAGCTTTGCAGACTTTGGAATCATAGAATGGCCTGGGTTGGAAGGGACCCCAAGGATCATCAGGTTCCAAGCCCCCTGCCACAGGCAGGGTCGCCAGCCTCCAGATCAGGTACTAGATCAGGCTGCCCAGGACCCCATCCAGCCTGGCCTTGAGCACCTCCAGGGACAAGGCATCAAATGAGCATTAAGATCAGACACCCTCTGGCGCAGCACACAGTTGCCACGCTGCATGCTTTTTTTGGTGTACAGACACGTACATCACTATCCCATCCTGCCTGTCCCTGTGGATCAGAAATGGGGGACAAAAAGAGAGTTATCAGTGGGACTGCACAGGTAGACCAACAGAGCTACTCTACACTCCCCGCTCACACACACATACGCGTCCTGGTGCTCAGCACAAAAAGGGTTATTTCTCTGACAAACTGTGAGGCTCTAGTGATTAATGTGGAAGGTTCACTAATATTAGTATGGGATAGTCTGCCAAGTATGGGATAAAGCCAAACTCTCTATGATGCCTTCTACAGAAAATTTCCATGATGGTATTGGCATTTGCGCTTTCTTGTCTGTGTTTTCTTTGTATTTCTTAAGACAGCTGGATGGAAGATGGTGAGTTATAGCTCCATCAGCTGAGAATGGTAGGGGAATGTGCTTTCAACACACTGAAAGACATATGGAGAACTCTATGCCAAGGCTGATGACAAATATCCACCTTTTATGGCAAAATAACTGCTTGCAGCATTGTATATGACCTTTATGACACCCAGCGAAAGAGATGGATGGTGGAAACAAACAGGCTGTCTGAGGTATTTAACATGTGCTACTCAGTTTTATTAAAACCACAGTCTTTACTGTAAGATGTACACTATCCAGTTTGGGGCCATGGCTGTGATGAAGACTATGTTGTGATAGTCTTTGGTGTTTTCAGGACAATGCCTGCATATTTTTTGACATGTTGGCAAAAAACAAGACTTCATAATCCAGTTCTTCCCTGTTGGCACTCGTTACAATAATGACAGCAGTGGCAGGACCTTCCGCCAGCATACGCTTACCATAGGAGCTGTGGAGACTGAAAGAACGCATGGGGATCTGGTGACTATACCTTATACTGTTAATGCTAATGAAACTTTCTGGCTCTGCAGGAATGAAAGTAGTATGTAAGATGGAGGAAGAAGTCTGCTTGGAAGCTACTGCAGGATCTGGAAAGGCCACAGCACTCTCAGTCACAAATTGTAAAGAAAATATAGATGTGTCATTTTCCTTAAGTGAGAACATCTGGACACGTCCAATATAATTACATTTTTCCTAGTGATGTAGCACAAGGTTAAGCTGTGCAGCTGTAGCAGCTGATGCAAGCAATTTGTGCAGCCCATAAGAACTGAACATCCAGATGCAACAAACAGTACAATGGGGAAGGGCTTCTCAGATGACTCCATGAACAAACTAAGATACAAAAGGCACTTTTAAAAACATTCTTCCCCTGGTTTCTTTCATTTACCAGGCCAAGGTAAGCAATGACAGGTGCCAGGCTGAAGAGCAAACACAGAAGTACTGTTTTGTTTCTGGTAAGTGAAAAGCACTAACTGCCCCCTATTTCTGTACAAGTGAAATTTGTGGTTTCCTCTGAAGCAGAGGGAACATCCACGAGGCAGAAATCCACAGATTTCTGCTAGGTCCCATCTAACCTTGGTGTAACTGGGTTCCCGTAACCCAGTCACTGCCCCAGCCCTTCCAAATGCAGCGGCACTGGGCTCTGGACTGTGCCAAGCTCTGCCAGGCCTGGTGTCCAGCAAAGGGGTCCACATCCCCACATCCAGCCTGCAGCCAGGCAGAGCAGGTACTACCAGTATGCCCTGAGGCACACGCTCAAAGAAGACATTGTATACACATACACAGGTGGCCAGTCAGGTATCAACACAGATTGAGAAGACAGTATTGATGTAAAGACGAATGGTGCTTACAGCCTGGCTGGAAAAACAGCCTGGCTGGACAAGCACACTGAGCAGCCACTTGATTACACATGACCTTTATGACCTGTTCCTCTACTTTTCCATTTTTTCGCTTCCAAGATAAGCCCATCCTGCTGACAGCAATCCCTCAGTCTATGGTGATCTCAGGAGAGTGTCTCCTGCAGCCTCACAGCGGTGGATGTCATCCCAGTCCAGGAGCAAACTTCAAGTGTACCGGAGTTCAAAAGCATATCCAAAAGAACTAAGCTCATTTAAAAAAGCAGCTCATGAAAACAAAAACACAGCTTCAAACAAAACATATCATCAGGTTGTACAAGTCTTTCCCTTAAAAACAAACAAAAAAAAAAAAAGAAAAAAACAGAAGGGCTGTCAGCATGCCTAAGCTATCAGCAGCTCCCCTTATCAAATCCAATTGCTGTGCATTAGCAATTTCAATTGACACGTGAAGAAAAATAATTTCATATGGATGATGGGAGCCTCCAGCCAGTCTGGACTGGAGGCCGACCCCTCTATCTGTTTTCACTCTGCTTTGAAACATAAAAACTGATCGCTGATGAAGTCAGCCTTCCTTTAGGAGCTAGGCCAGCTCCGTACTGGTGGCAAATAAATAGAGATTCTACATGTACTTTGAATTTTAAGAAGCAGACATTCTTCACCAATACGTGACTGGTGGAACAATCTGAGATACATTATTAGCTGCTGGTTGATAGCTCACAAACCAATCAAGCCAGTAGATTGGAGAGAACTTCTTTAAAAATAAATTTTTGCAAGAGATTATGCATACTGTATTTCTAGAAGTGGGAAATCCTGCACACTCAGACAACAAATTAACCTTTGAAATAACAGTAATGAACTTGTATGAAAAGTTTCAAGAATCAGCTAAAATTAGCAACCATACAGTGAAGTATTGCTAACTTTAAAATTTTGATTCTGCTCCTTTGTGCATATGGAGAATATTAGTTCAGGAAATTATTCCAGTATGTGCTTGAATCCCTCTGAAGTGAAGAGAATCTAAGTGCAAGCCTGGAGTTAAGTGAACGCTTATAGAATCTTTCTAGAAAAAGGGAGTGGAACTGGGGCCATAATCTTTAACTATATGATCCTATACTCTCCCATGCTGTGACATTGCTTATAGGACAAACACCTCTTTCTGGCATAAGTACTCTTCGGCTGGTATCAAGATAAGCATAGTTCCTGAAAGTAATCTCATCCCACAGTAGACTTTACTTCCAGGTCATTCTACAAATTAATGAAAATTGAAGCGCTACAGAAAGTTGACTCCACACATGCCCCACTTCGGCTTGCACTCCCAAGCTATCACAGCTTTACAGACAGGCTCTAAGACCCATCTATCAGCCCATCTCAACTGGGAACTGCTGCTGTCAAAAGATCTGTGGGCACCCCACTCCTGAGAGAAATGCTGACTGGATCCACACACTGCAACAGCTTGTGCGATAACAGCTTTCCTTTTGGGGAATCGATAACGTCTGCAGTCACTTTTCTGCCATCTACCCCTTTTCACACTAGTTTTCAATCACTGCCATCACAGCAACAGCATGTATCACTTCTGGCCTTTGTTTTAGAAAGCTGATTTCCATCCTCCAACACCCCCACCTCCTGACAGAAACAATGATCTTACTCAGTCTTACTCAGAAACACAGTATTTTGCAAGACCTGTACATACATCTAGATACAAATATGCAGACGTCATCAGAAATTATGAGAAAAACAAAAGATTCTACTCAAAAAGATCAACATTGTTGTTGTATATGCCTTTTGCAGAGAAATGATTAATCTGTCTTTGTGGAACAAAAGCCACCGCCTGCTTAACAAAGAAACTCCGCATACTACGTGAGGAAGGCAGTACCAGCACTCCTTGAACATGGCTTGCTGCTGTGGCCAGCCAACAAAGACGGGACAGCATCTGCAGGTCTGCAGGGTGACCGCCGCATGCACGCTGCACTGTTATGCAGATCAGAGGCGGCAGCAACCACTCCAGAATTTCCCAGTGCCACAGGGCTCTCAGACAAGCACAAGCAGGGATGCTTTCCCAGGCTGACATACTGACCACTGGTGGGTTCACACTAACAAATAGAATTCTTGGCGATCTGACCTAATCTTTGCTTCTCTGGGTGAAGCCATACAAAAAGCAAACAAAGAAAACAAAGAAAGATTTAAGCAGCATGTGCCCTGCCACCATTCATCTTACTCAGGGGTTGCTATCAAGCTTAACTAATAAGCATAATCAGCTCCAAACATTAACTTCTGAATCTTTTGGCAAAAGCTTTCAACTGCTCTCAAAATGGGGCAGAATACAGGTTACGGGTGAAGGCTCCTTTCTCCCTCGGCTCCCCCCTCTCACCTCCAGGCAGGTCTTGGACCAGTCCCAAGAGCAGTGCTGACATGGAGCTGCTCTTTCTTATGCAGCAACCATGCATGAATACAGGCCAGATACAAAGAACGCATTGTATCAGCTTTGTCAGGGATGTTGTAGCCTCTCTTTCCTCCTACAAGTTACCTCCCAAACCAGGCAGCCCGCTGCTAGCTGCATGGGAAGGCTGTGTTACAGACGGAATATTTTAAAAGTTCCAAAAATAATTCCTGTGAGAAGTGAGAAATTCTGTTTGAATTCTGACAGAGAAACAGACAGGCTGAAGCTGGATGGAGGACAAAAAAAATCAGAGAGCTAATGACAAAGGCAAACCCGCAATATGGTGCTATTGAAAATCAGAGGACTTATAGGCAAGGTAGAATAACTCCAGTCTGTGGGAGAATGAGGCATTTTTTTTTCTGTCCTATGCAGTTCTAGGGAAAGGGAAAAGGAAAGAAATCTTGATAACCAGAGATCTCTGAGTTACACCTGAACCCAAAGTGCACTGGATAAATGATAACTTTTTTGATGAAGGCCTCGAAGCATGCTGATAAATAGGCTTGAGGAAATGAAGAACACTGCTGTTAAATGAAAATGGAAGGCAATGAGCACATCAGAGAGGCAAAACAAATGCATTTAATAGAAGTATCCCAAAAGGAATGTACTCAAAATTTAGGGATCACATTCGAAAGACTGAGACATTACGCCTTGCACTCGAATATGTAATTGCACAGCTCCAGGCCTCTCCGTAAAGAGCTGTGGGGCTCATACTGCTATTGCTATTTGGAAAAGTTGGTCACAGATTCTGTAATGTTTATAGCGACTTCCCTTAAATTGCGTGTTCTGGAGTTCAGATTTCCATTATGTTTTCATTGCAGTGAAATTAAATTAAAACTGACCAAACGATAGCTGAAGATTACGTCCTATTTTAGGAAGCTGCTCTTTCACTTTGAGCTAAAATGAAACATTGCCAAGAACAGGCAGAAAAATAGCAAAGGAAGAACATGATTAAAAAGGAGGGCATTATTACAAAGACAAAAGGCACATTTTGCATGTCAGCTATTAAAGATACTTACAGACCGTATAAAAATAATAGACTGAACTACTGAAAAGGTGTTTTCAGGCAAGGCTATAGGATTACAAGGAGGTGCTGGCATGGTTACAAGGACAGAGCCCTGTTCCTCCAGGGAAAGGAAATCAGAGAAAGGCTTTGTACTGTACATTGCTGCCAATCAATCAGGGGAGAGAGGGAAACAGCCCCAAATGGCAGCTCTTGCTGAGGTGTCAGCAGCAACATGTCTTCATGCTTCACTCCTACTCGTAACTCTTGCTGGCGTGACCCATATGCGGAGCCTCCGTCTGTGCTGCACCACATATGCCCTGAGTCCATCCTTCAGTGCTGGGGGTGAACAAAAGCCAGAATTGGTCCAGAGAGCTGGAAATCTCTCTATTCCATGTCAGAAAGTAGGAAACAGAGGCAGTGTGTTTTATTTCCCTGCATTTTGACAGGGTGTGCCTGCAGTTAACTGTTCCTTAGATTTTTGAGATCTTCTCCTGTATGCCCAGGGGTCACCAAGGGACACTGCAGGAATACAGGTACATGGCTCACATTGAACTGGCTAATGTCAAAGCTCACCATGAGCAAGATAGCTGCACAGCCTCCCAAGACACTCCCTGGATGTGTGGAAGTTCAGCCTAGGCTCACTCATGGCAAGCATATGTTTTGAACCACACTAGGCTTTGGTGTCAAACTCATTAGAAATTTAACTTCTTTAGCTTCTCATTGTAAACTTTTCCTTTTTTCTGATAAAATAATGCAGAATTTCCCACTAATGCTTTAAAAAAGTTCATGAACGTCTTGAGCGAAAACTCTGCTCCAGTATTTTCTTTGGGTCACAAACTTCAAAAGCATTAAAGAGTGGTTTGATTTTGGTTTGTTCTGGTTGCTGGTGCGTTTGAATCTGAAAATCAAGGAGCCATTTGGAACAGGTAATAGGCCCGTTTGAAAATTGTGAAAATAGGCTCCTGGGAGGCACTCTGAAAGCACGGTTATCCCCTGGGAGAGGAGCCTGCAGGCCAGCAGCACCCAGAGGAGACACATGGCAAAGGGCAGAAATGGAAATCAGTTCCCTGCAACATGGCACTGCTGTAATGCAGCCAACGTCACATCACTCGCTAAGAAAAAATAAAACCTATTTAGCAGACATTTGCTTTGTGTGCCATTAAGCCGGACTCTGCTTTGCCTGGACTCGTGCAGCTGGCACATATGTTAATTCATGGAACAGTACAGGCAGGCACCCATGCTCCTGAAGCCTTCCCTTGAGCTTCAAAGGGAGCTGGGCCTGGCACGGCCACCTCAAGCCCTGCTTTATTCCAATTGTAAATGGCTGTTGCTGTGTGCCCAAACAGCGTCCTTTGAAGCTGTGAGGGAAGGGGTGGGGGAAAGGGTGCTTTCCTGAGTGAATTAAGCAGCTCTGAAAGAAGTCAAATTTGCAATTCTGAGAAGCAGACTTCTGTGTAAAGCGAGAGAAGGCCAGAGCAGTGGGAGGACAGCAGCCTTCCCACAGCTTCTGCCCAGTGCCCGCCAAGGTGAGCTGGGGAGAGCCCTCCTGCAAGGCTGGAGGTCAGCCCTGCTGAAGGAGGTGGCAGCCTGGGGATGGCTTTTGTCATTCACACAGCTGCCCTGCAGCTCCTGGCACCCACTCACAGACGTTTAACAGCTGCCTAATAGCAACCAGCTCTGCTCATTACACACAGAGGCTGGTTTGAACTAGGAATTCAGAGGAGAAGTACAGATTAAATTACTAACTCCCTGAACTAGACTGCCTTCACCTAACATTGTTAAAGCCTTATGTGAAATAATACAGGATGAATTGCAAACCTCTTTATTGGTTTCTGGGCAGACAGCTTTAAATGCTAATCATAGCTAATTAAATTACTTAACTTCATTTGCCTCTGCCAGCGGGCCATGTGATAGGGTGACTTTGGAAGACAGCGCTCTTGGAGGCTGTGGCTCCTATATTTTACACCAGGGCAATGTTAATCACCAGAAAATGCAATTACCATTATTGCTAAATCCATATGTATGAAATAAAATGAACTCCAGCAATGGGAAGACATGAAATATCTGACTCTCTGAATAATGATGAGAACTGCTATTTAGTCTCTTTGGAACACCCTTAATTCTTGTTCAGTATATAGGATCTACAACACAAGACAAATGTGTTTATGGCCAAGCTAGCATTTCATATATTTATTAAAAGTCTCCTACTTATTGTCACATCCCAGAGAAGTATCCCAACTTGCTGTTGCTGTCTCACAATTTCAAAAGCTCCAGTCCAGGAACAAACACCAACATTAAATTTGCTCTATACAGAAACAATGCACATTCTGCCCCATCACACAAGATATATGCCTCCATTTGATGTCTGGAGAAGCTGAGGCTGATGTGAAATTGCTTCTTCCCAGTTATTGACAGAAAAGGTGTCAGAATCCAGATAGCAATTCATGAGATCTTGGGCCCTACTCTTGCACTTTTCTCCCACATCACACTGCTATCTTTCTGCTAATCAACATCATGTTCAAAACCTGAAAGCCCACCTCTATGTCAATGATCAGCTGTAGAGTTACTTTGATCTCTTCTTTACTAATGGGCCTGTCCATTTAACTGCAGCAGTACAGTCAAAGCACAAACAGCGTTTTGTATTTATACTAGTGCTACAATGCTTCTTGATGATGACTCTGTTGATGAAGTCAGGAATAGAAGTTCTGCAACAGATCATTGGCCAAAAAGTGCAATTTTGAAAACAGTGGTGATTGGCCATTGACATTTATCACTCAATTTCCATCATTGTCAACAGCCTGCTAAAGAAAACTCCTTCCATTACAGCCTATCATACTGTCTGCAACAATTACAACAGCACAACAGATTGCTTACCTGTGGGAGTCTCAGTCCTTTTGCTTTTGCAGTGGTCAGCCCTATGAGTGCCTGCTCTAAATATTGTGTTTAACATCAGCATTTGCTTCTACCACTCCTTTTTTTCCAAATGGGGCACTTTTCACATAGCAATTGTTCATTCAGCTCACCTTTCCAGCTTCTCCTGCCTATCACCGAGCCTGGTTTCAGCTGGCTTTGCAGCTACTTGCTCATTTTGTTTGCTGCAGTAACCCTTGTATGCCCATTATAGCCCCACTTCTGCTCAACAACTGGCTGTGATGTGAAACGCCTGGGCCGCAAGCTCAGCAAACAGCGAGGTTAGTGCTTGGGCCTTCTTGTGATAGCCATGTGCAGCAGGACTTAGGAAGGTGTGACCCTATCGATTTAACAAAGTAACTTAGAAACCTCACGCTTCTCTGTTCCAACGCAGCTCTCCAGGCCCAAGCCAGTGTCTAATAACAACCAGTCAGGAAGGAGTGCATGCATCCAGATTAGTGCAAGAGGCAAAAGAAGAATTAATTGCTTCAAGAAAAGGACTCACACTGAAAGCCAGGCTCCCTGGACTGCACAGCAGCAACAGCTGCCCTTAGCGCAACGCTGGGCTCTCACATTGATCACTGCTTGGGTGCAGGGCTGCACTGTCACCTGCAAGTGACGGGCTGGCAGGGACGTTTCTCTGCAAAGTGTATGCACTCAGGAAGGCAGCATGCAAACATCTCAAACTTCCCTTTGGGCTGTTTTAGAAGCACATGCAATTCTCACAATCCATTTCCTGTAGAGAGAAGCAGGCACAGCATCCGACTGGTATTACTTTGTGACATCTCACCGCCTAAAAAGATTGTGAAAAAAACTCTTTTTGACAATATGTCACTGCATGGCACTCTTAATCAAGAGTGAACTGACTATAACGTTCAGCCTGGATTAAAAACCGCTCTTTTTCCTTAAACAGACAATCAGTCAAAGTGACACAATTACCTGGCCTGAATTAAAACATGCAGTGATTTGTCATTCAAATGCAGGCAACTCTGGAAATACAATCATCCATTTAATACTCAGAACCAAAGCAAAATGCTTCTAACGCTTAATAAATCTTCAGATGGAAAATTTAACATTCAGCAACATGTTTTATTGGTTTTGCTCCCAGTTTTATAAGTACCAATTTGTCTCTTCAAAAAGAAAGAAAAGACTGACAGCATTTCTTAATTGAGTCAGCAGCTTTGCCAAAATGCTCCATATTATTTGTTACCACAGGGGAAAAAAAACACTGGTTCAAACAGAAACTGTTGTGCCAGACAGACTTTGAACATACAATCTTCCCTGAAAAGACTAACGATAAATCCCAAGGCTAATGACTTCAATTTCTGCTGCTATTTCATTCATATACGGCGATACCATCCAAAGTAGACTAAGATGGCCTGACGTGTGTTGCAGTGATATTGCTCTTAGAGTGGCAGGAGAGAGCCACTTCGAGTCCCACACATTAAGGTAAAAGAGACATACATGCTAATTGTTTAAAATGTGGTATGTAGTTTTTCTCCATCATTTCTTGCTTCTAGGAAATGTAATGAAAAGTCATTGATGCAAATAGTTGTAATCGTGGTAAAAAGAGGCATTCTTTCTTTCATCAAGTAATTAACCAAATGTTCTTTCTCTACCAACTAGAAGTGAAAAACTTGCTCACACAGACTACTAATAAGCATTAATAAAGAGATCAACTGTACTTAAATCACTAAGCTCAACATAAACATTAACTGCAGTTACACACCATAGATCGTATGTCACCACGACAAGAAGACGAGCAGTTTAAAAGCTGCAGATTAGAGAATAATGAACAAAATATTATCATGATCAGATGCAGTCCTCAGCCAGAAAATGGGGTTTTTGTTAATCAGAAATAGGATTTTAAAAGAGCATTTGAGTAAGTTTTTTCAAATTTGTAGAATTTTACATCATTCCATCAGTAATAGATGTCTATTCTTGTAAAGGAAAATTGTGCTTCTGATGGAAAGAGAAGGGATATTAAAGCATACTTGTGACATTTTTAAGATGTTTTTCAGAGTGAAGTTCCACCAGGAGGGTTTCTGTTCATCAGGGAGTACTCCTTCACCATGTTACACTTCTAATAAGTGAAGGCAAATCCACAAGCGGTGGCCAAAAGGGAAAATAGAGCACAATACACTTGTATGTCACATTTGAACCGCACCATTTCTGAGTAAAATCCAAAATTTCACTTCAACACCTGCCAAAACTGGTAAGAGAGAAAGGCAGAAAAGAATCTTGGCTGCAGATGAAAGTGAATCAACTGTACTCATTCATCCCACACAGCTCAGCGGTATTTGCTTTATCTTGAAGGGATCAGATAGGACACAGCAGCAATGTTTTCACATTATTTGCATCAGCTGCAGCCTAAGTTACTGGGGGAACTAGGCTCAGTTCTAGGATGTAATTCAAAGCAGTAAGTTGTACAGATATTTACAAAACTCAAAGCATTTGACAGATACCTGAGTTCATAGTAAGGATGAGGGAAGGAGGAATCCCAGAGTATTCAGAGGTGATTTTCTGTGAGTGTAATAAAAATTCTTATTTTGAAACAATAACAGTATCGTCAACACATCTTCCTTCAAATGGATATAAATGGATAATTGGTCCTTTAGTACATACCACAGAGAGGGAGGCAAAGTTACATCTAACAATCTTCCCTTTCATTTCACAAACCAAAGCATGACTTTGGTTTTCAGTTTAGCTTTGCAAATCAAGACTTAGCTGAGTTGTAGAAAAGATATGATATTTCCATCGAAATGTATGTCTTTCAAGCAGAGGACATGTGTAAGGCCTCACAGCATATATAAATCTTATGGGGATTAAATGGCAGCTTTAGAGCTGTGGCAAAGCCTGCGGAGCCTAAATATTTTGCGATGTTAAAAAAACATTCAGCAAGTAAAAAGCAAAATTATTAACTTTTGTAGAAATATATCCTATTCAGTAAGAGGTTTTGTAATCCAGTGCTTTGGCAAGCGTATATGTAGATTAATAACCTTTTCCTTTCCAAATCTGATCCAAAATTATCCATGTAATTGTAGTATTGTAGTCTTAATGTATGGATTCTCTGGGACTAAAAGAACATGGTTGGCAGGTATAACTGCAGAAATATTAGGGACCCACATTACACAAGTGCTAAATACAAAACCAAATAGGAGACAGAAACAGAGAGGCCAGAATCAAAATATGAGGAGACTTTGCACTACCTTTGTCTGAACAGTAGCTCTGTCTTGCAGCTCATGCATCTCAGAGAAAACCAAGCAGAAAACAACAGACATCACAGGGACTGAAGCAGCAGCTCGGCCTTTTGCAGGGACTGCAGCAGCCGCCTCTCACCCCATCACCCACACGGCCTGGCCGGGACTGCCGCAGCAGGGCCTGGGCAGCAGCCCCTGAGCAACTCCAGCTCCTTGGTGCAGCCCTTCTGCTCGGGGATGATATGCTTCTCCTCTGCCCTTTGCCGTGGCTATTCGGATCATCTCAGGATGTTTCTTCCAAACTGCTAGGTATGTATCAAAAGGCAAGACGGGTGATGGTAATGAATTAGGATGTAGGGGAAATGGTCGGACCTGAGGACGGTGTTATATTGTCCTGGTTACAGCTGAGACAGAGTTGATTTTCTTCATAGTGTCTTGTATGATGCTGTGTTTTGGCTTTAGGAGGAAAACAATGCTGATAACACAGCATTGTTGATGTTTCAGTTGTTGCTCAGCCCTGCTGTACAGAGCCAAGGACACTTCAGTTTTTCAGTTCTCGCACTGTTCTGCCAGCATGGGGGCTGAGGGCACAAGGAGCTGGGAGGGGACAGAACCAGGACAGCTGACAAACTGACCAAAGGGATATTCTGTACCATAGGACATCATGTGAAAAACCTATAAAACTGAGGGGAGTTAGCCAGGGGGGCTGTTGCTACTCAGAGACTGGCTGGGCATCAGTCGGAGGGTAGCGAGCAATTGCATTGTACATCCCTTGTTTTGTAAACACACACACACACACACTTACTGTTATTTCTCTCTTCCTTTTCCATCTCAGTAAATAGTTTTTATCTCAATCTGCAAGTTCTGCTTTTCTTTCCTGATTCTCTCCCCCACCCCACTGGGAAGAGGGGGAGTGAGTATAAGGGTGTGTGGTGTTTAGCTCCTTGCCAAGTTAAACCACAACGCCCATGCTGCTGGCACCAAGTTTCCACATCCATCAGCAGGGTCTGTGATGGATGGATCCATTCAGATGCTATGCCTCTCCTTAAATCAGAGCAGGATGGTTATTATGGCTTTTATGAACATCATTGACACGATCAAAATGCATTCAGAATGAGAACCAGGCTGCATTTTACTTATCTTAATCGTTAGTTGTGCTTTCAGGATGAGTTGTTGAATTTTACAGCATCTTTCATTCATTTATTTGGAGGAAAACTGGCAGAAAGGCTTCTCTAGCTTCCCAAATTGTTCACATAATTGTTTACATAGAAGTTCTTTTAGTTCTTTTTTTTTTTTTTAAGATATAATCCACATCAGACAAGAAGGCTATCAAAAATATAAAATGGATTGAACATGGTATATCAACAGAACAACCTACATTCCTGTTGAGAGAAGTGATCACTGAAGTTAAGCTAGACAGTTCAGTAAATGGCATTTTAATTTAAAATTTTAATAAAACTTTAAATAATCAAATTCAGTAATATACTTAGAAAGAAGGAAAGCAGGCCACACTGATGCAATGGAGGACTCATCCCTGGAAATACTCTGAAACTAATCCAGAGAAAATGCAACTGAACACAAGTCTGCCCTGCTTCACTGGGTGAAGCGCTAAGGAAGGGAGGGAAAGTGTGATTTTGTTTCTATGAGAAGCTGGACTAGTAACTAGTGCTGGACTACTGTAAGCCCTTCTGATATGCATCTTTTCTAAAGAAAAAAAAAGATGGAAAGAGGTATATAGAAAAGCTAGTAAAAATGCTGCACATCTTGGGAAAAATAGCTCAATGTAACTGGTTTAGTTGAAAAACCCAATTGTGGTCTATAAATACTTTCTAAAAGTGTTCTTTAATTAAGTCGAGGAAGCGTGGACAAAAGCTAGATAAACGGATAGTGGAAAGAAGTTGCAAAACCTAGCTACTGGGACAAACAGCTGAGGAAACTGGCACAGATTTTCCATCTTGTCTTGTTTTCAAGCCAAAGCTGGACATCCTTCTGGAAGGTATGCCTGACTCAAACCAGATTTTTGAGCACCAGTACAGAGAAAAGTGGGCAATGTTTGTCACTGCAAGAGCTCACATCCTGTAGTCACTGCCAGCCTGAGCCAGACAACACATGAAGACTCCCTAAACGCAACCACCTCCAATATGAACAGAAGAATGGTCTCTCTTGGTTTGACATTTCTCATCAGGAAAGTCCTAGAGCAGCTGAGATTCAGTTAAAGGAATTACAAAGAAAAGAAACCAAACAACAAACAGCAGCTCTGTAACTTTTCAAAGGCTTTTGAAGTGAAAACTTCATTTTTCAATGGCTACAATACATCTTCTTTCATAGTCAAGATAGAGAAGATAACAGTTCATGACACAGACTCCCTATAAAATCCCACTCTAGGACAAATTCATAGATTCAAAATTTACCTCAAATGCATGTTCTTTACCTTTTTTTTTTTTTTTTTGCATCTGTATATACCAAATCTGGTCAAAGTAATTTCCATGCAAATTTTTAAAAACACTAAAGCAAATTACACTCTGAACATCTGCATACTTTTATGCAGAATTGTTCAGAATTTTTCTTTAAATAGCCTTCCTCTTACAATTTTCAGATTTGTTTTTAGACTACAACTACTGTTATTGTAATAATTTCTGTGGATAAGCAAGAATTTAAGAGTCTCAACCAGCTTTAAGGCAAAGTAGCTGCTGTTCTGCATCTAAGCCATTACAGTTTTACCATTGCTGGTGTAATTGCCTTCACTGCTTTCTGTTCTGCTGTCTGCCATAACAGCTGTATGCCTCATTGACCTTCCTTTATTTTCATAATTTGTACCAACCATTTCCCTTTATTTGCTATTCTATTGCTACATTAAAACAATCCAAGTAGATTAACTACTGAAGAACAGGTTACCTTTGCAGAAGTCATGCTATTTTGACCTCATCTTATCCTGATTTTCCAGCTGCTTGATAGCAGTATTTCTTTTCTTTTTCTGTTTAATCAGTTTGCCAGGTGCTAAAATACAGCTTCCTGGATTGTAACGCCCTATATCACCTTCAGTGCCTATAAAGAACACAAACTCCAGTTTGTTCATTACCAGTGCTCCAACACAGTGCCTTGTTTTAATCAGAAATGTAGTAATTTTACTTGTGAGCAGGAACAATCCCAAGCTAAACGCACCAGAGGCGAGGCTGCTGCTGCCCCATGTGCCCTTTCCTGAATATGGAACCAGCAGTAAGGGCCATACTTATTGTAACAAGGCAGCAATTTCTGGGCAGTGGTGCTGCCACCTGGATCACGTGAACATTCACATCTTAAAGGCAAGCAATAAAGTACTACACTGCTCATTTTTAGAAGCTACTAAAAATAAGCTGCACGTGCTGCTGAGTCGAGGATGTATGGGAAGAACAGCCCATCTGCTGCCATGAGCCTGCAAGACACCACAGCACGGCCCCTGCTCACTTCTCTGCACAGAGCAACATGGTGAACGCGTCTAAGACAGCGAGAAAGACTTGCTAGGTTGATAACGACTTGTAAAGAAACCCATAAATGTGAAGGCTGCCACTGCTCCTCATTCCCAGATCCAGCCAGCAGCAAGACTGAGCCTGTACACACATAGTCGCATGTACACGCCCGACAAGTACACGTACATACCACTGGCCAGTCAGATCAGCGCATACACAAAGCACCACCACTCATGGTCACCCTAGCCGAGGGACTCGTGTCACTGTGTGCATTATTGGGGTGTCCCTGCCTGGCACTGTGACCCTCTGCTCCTTTGTGCCTGAGGAGATGAGCCTGTAGTCATACATCCTAAAAAACCTCCACAGGAGATGCAGGTACAAAGCCTGCTTCTTCACAGGAGCAAATGGTTTCCAACATCTGCTCTTTGCCCCTACTTTTCTCATCTACCTTTGTATATGCTGGCCAAAATTTCCTGCAAGTGAAGGCTAGACAAGAGCCTCTTCCAAGACAGAACTGAATTCATGCACAGAGCACATCCAATCTGCATGGTGAGCAAGGCAGGGCCTTTTAGAAAAACACTATGTTTAGACAGCCACAGACTCTCACACAGCATCTTCACAACAGGTCAAAGTTTCTCAGGCTCTCCTGAATTCCTCGCTGTTTCACCGCTGTTCAATGCTTGGATTTGCATTACTTCTGGGAGAAATTCTCTCTCCTGGAGAGAGCAGTTTTGGGGGAGACTGAAATCAACTGTGCATTCAGGTCGCATTCATATGTTAAAAAAAAAAAAAAAATTGAGCTCATATTATATCAATGGTTTCGTTAGAGTGGTACTGAATTACATGAGCCTGCACATAACTGCCATAAGTATTGTCTGCCACACAGTATTTCTGGAGCCATTAGAGACTGACATGCTAGAGAACCATCCAAAGATATTTAGAGTGGCATGATGAAAGCATTGCTGAAAACGATACCAACGTATACTGACTAGCTCTTTTTAAAGTCATCAACTTAATTCTTTTTTATTCCCAAAAGCCTGAAGAATGTAAACCAATAAACAAACCTATTCTTTCAGTGCACGATCACAGATGGAAGCTACATGGGCTCAGCGAAAGAGAATGAACCAATTAATATGGTTAACTTCTCATTTGTTTTATATTCATAGACTTAAAGATGGTCAAATTTATTCTTCATTCACTTGTTCTTTAATAAGACTCTAGAGAATGACGCTGACCTTCTGTGTGATCTGTCATAGCAGGGCTGTTAACACTCTCCTTCATTAAATGTGTGTAATGCCTGACTGATTTTGGCAATGCAGCGTGTGCTTCTAGATATGCAACAGCTCTGTAAAATCAAATGATAAATAAATGCAACGTTATGTGGTCAGATGTCAAATATGTAAATTCATTTGTTAACAGCACACAATTTATTGGCAGCATGCAGGTAATAATGATACATTCAGAAAAAGAAAATCGTGCATACTAATTTATTAGGTAATGTATTGCAAATTCCCTAGCTTTTACATAGAATTTACATGAATGCATTCAAACTCCTTTAAAACAGGCAACCAAAAAAACCCCAAACTTACATCTTTGTGTGCCTGAGAGCACATATTTGGCCACAGCTTTATTTCATTCAAGCAATGAAGTGATACGCACTTATATCACCTGAAAAATGAACCAAATATCTTCCTCACCGACCTCTTAAGACAACTGAGAAGCCTCTTTTTGAAATATGATTTCTCTCTTGCAGACGCATTTTTCACCCATGACTCTGGACCATTAGTAAGCCTCAAGCATAAACTGGTGCAACAGAAGTTAGAGACACCTGGTAAGAATCAGGGGACAAAATGCTCAGCCGTGCTGATCTGAGCCTGCAATTTACACGTCAAGTGTAAAATATCTTTGCCAATAACAGGCCTTCCAATTATATTTATAATCCCTGTTTAAGTGCCTGCCTACCTCAGAAAATCCTCTTTCCCATCAAGTCTGGCTGTAAGACACTTAAAACCTCACTGCAAGTCTGCAGCAAAGCAAGTTACAGAGTGGAGCAATGAGATCAATCACTGATATCAATTCTCCAAAAGAGGTACTAGTGAGAAGATTGAAAAGGTCACTGGGACATTATACCCTCTTACTGTGGCTCTTCTAATTGACCTTTGGAAACAGAGTATAAACAAGGTCAGGATGCACATGATTTTCAACAAAGCACTTAGAAAAGTGATGTAATTTCATGTTTTTAAAATTAAAGCATCTGTACTGCAGACTGATGAAAGTTTACACCATCTAGTATGGAACTAAAGAGACCCTAGTCATTTATGTTCTGAGTACCAAAAATGATGCAAGCACATGACTATTTCTCTAAATGTGAGGAATGCATAGGGATGGAGGAGAAATAGATCAAGAGGTCTTCTGGATGAGAGTGCACATCAAGCATCAGTACCCTTACACTGCTGGAAGGGGAGAAACAATGTATTTGTGAATCTATTTGATTGATTGGCATTTGAAACATGAAAAAAGAATCAAAACTTCAATCCTACACCTTGGACTTTTCCTCTGTGGCTTATGCCCACATCACGGAAGATTGCACTTTGGAAACTTACTTTGCTACTGCTTATGTGAAAATAACTATGTCACTCTGTTCAAGAGACAGATGAGGCTATGTATTCTCAAAACTGTTCTTTACTGCAAATGTTATTGTTCTGTGCAGAGAACACAAGGCTTTTTTTTTTTTCAGAGCTCAAGCTAATTTCTTACTCTTGTAAAGCAGCGATGTTCTCAGTGGATGTGGGCCATGCTGCAAAGATGACAGAAGCCTCATGATACCACAGACTCTTTAAAGTACTACTTTTTAAAGCACTAGTGTACCCCAGGTACACTTATTGTATGCTGGGAAAGTACGAGCATTCATCAAAACACAGTAGGAATCAGTTCTAAAGCAGAATACCTGGCATTTAATTCCGTCAATAAAATGCTGCTGGCACACAGTTTTTAGGGCAGCCAGGTTATCTGATAAAGAGCCCTTTTCGTCCACTGCTGTCTGTGCTTACTACATACCTGTCAGGAACAAGCAGTGTGCATTCTGGCCTGCACACACAAGTACAAATAGTAAAGGGTTTTGTAAAGAACACAAGTTTTAAAGCATTCACCTAGATATTGAAGCTATAGGGAAAACAATTTATTGCTACAAATCAGCAAACTTCACACCTAAAGTGCAACTCTTCATAGCCTGTAATTCAAATCCTTAGTAAAACAGTTGCTTAACAGCACCTTTGAGCAGAGATAAAAAGGGAGGGAGAAGGAAGAAAACAGCACGAATGCAGTCTGACTTTTGCAGACGCAGTGCACGAGGAGGATTCAGGTCAGCATGCACTTGCAGCCCAGAAGGCCAACCGCATCCTGGGCTGCATCAAGAGAAGCGTGGCCAGCAGGTCGAGGGAGGTGATTCTGCCCCTCTACTCTGCTCTCTTGAAACCTCACCTGGAGTATTGTGTCCAGTTCTGGGGCCCCCAACACAAGAAGGATGTGGAGCTGTTGGAGCGGGTCCAGAGGAGGGCCACGAGGATGATCAGAGGGCTGGAGCNTGCCAGGAAGTGGGGTGGCTTCCAGAGACTTCCACTCTTCAAATGCTCCCAGATTTCTGCAGTGCACAAGGCTGGCTGCAGGGCTGAACTTTTTATAGTGCTAGGACAGACAGCAACAGCCACGAGAGATCCTAAAATGAAAGCACTGAACGTAAGAAAAAAAGAAAAGGAAAAAGGACACCACTTCAGAACATTGGTCAATTTTTCATGGTCCCACCCTCTATTTCTACTAAATACAACATACTCTACTGCAGCCTAGAGAAGCTAGAAAAGAATAGAATTGACATCTCTGTGAAACTCTGCAACTTTGTATTGTAGTGCCACTGAATGCAGGAGCTTTCAAGGACACAGTGACATAAAAGCAATCAACTTATCCAGGATCACTGCTCTTTGCAAGAGAAACCCAGAAATGCGCTTTTGATCTTTAACAGGTTCTTGAGTCACTTTTGTAGCTCAAAGGCATGCAAAGTCTGGGCCAACGGGGTGGCACTGTGGCTAATGTCAGACAGGACACCAATTCCAACACAAAATGTCAATCTTCAGGATGCTTGGAACATTCAGAAAACTTAGAAACATTTGAAAGCTTTTTATTCATACCTTCAAAAGTATCAGAATCAATTGTAAGCCTTTCAGTTAGCCTACCTGGTCACTTGATAGTGGCTAACATCGAGATTTTAACGTGAGAGATCCTGGTACTCAGTAAAAACTAGACTACAGCATCATAAACTCTTTACTTAGGATCTCTTAAGGACTCTGAAATTTCATTTAAAAAACACCTGAATTCTCATTTAGTCAAAGTAGTTGAAGTATTGAGATAGTGGGATCTATTCAGCTTCAACGTCTGCAGACAACACAAGATTCTGATTGCAGACACCAGTAAGGATATGAATGCATCATCCAAGATTTTCATGGAAACATAAATGCCAGCTTCACCAATTTTAAATGTAAAGACAACTGGGGAGTGGAAGAGGGGAGAAGGTCACAGAAGATGGAAGGCAGGCACACAAACAAACAAAAATTTTAAGCCTTATAGGAAATGTGTCTTCAAGAATCCTCAAACCACATAAAAAATCTTGCTTTAACACTCATGTATTATTTTCATGAAGATGTGTTCTGACTTTTAGCTACCTTCCTGTGTAGCAATTTAAACAGATCCCTGGGTAGGCTTTCCATCAAAGTACTACACTGAAATATTTTTCCTCATGTTGACAACGTAGGTGGCAAGAATAGTAGGAAGACTCTGTATGTATCTGTAATCTGATTGCTGAGCAGCCATCCATCACACAGCTGTTTGGCAAACCCCCCTCACAAACAAGCTGCATTAATCCATTTCCATGACACCTCACACTGAACAGCCCAGCACGGGCTCTGACACTGCTCCAGCTATCTTTGCTGACTTCTATCACATCTGGCATCTTGTGAATGCTTCTCTGAAATTAATCAGTCAAAAAATGTGATAAATAGGGAAGGAGCCTCAATTTAGTAATCCAAGAGAATTTCAGGTGCATTTTACTGGTGGCCTCTGAGAAGGTGTAGCTTCTGAAAAATTGTTTTAAGTCTCTGGGCAGTGGGAGCCAGGAATGCCTGCCACTAGCAGAGAATACACATTTACTCAAGAAAAAAAATTATGCTTTCTTAGAATGCAGTGTATGCAAAAAAAATACTTGGTAACAGATTTTTTAAATCATTGCATTACTTCTCCATTTCATAGACAAAAAGAATAACTTATATGCAAATAGTCAAGAACACACTTCCAGTTCTCAGTGGAATTCCCCCATCACAATCCATCTGTTTTAGCAGATAGTCCCTATTTCCATCATGGCTTTTCTACATGTTCCAGCAGCGTGGATGATTTTGTCTGGCACTTGACAAACTGCATTTATACATATTTTTATGCGAAGTGCTTTTTCGATGGTAACTAATTAAACATTCAAGGAATGCAAGCGTCTTATATCTTTACAGGTAACAGTCCCATGGTCTCTGACCAGCCAGGCAAAAGCACGAGTCAAAAATTCTTTCTTCTGGTGTACCACAAGAATGGAAGCCTTCTGTCCCAGTATGTTTATCGCTAACCTTTGTCTCTTTCAATTTCATCAGACTGGTTAGAATAAAATGAAATTTGTTGCTTTTATTATTACTTTCAGTAGACATGACATTTACAAAGGTATTTCCATTATGTGCTCCTACTCATGTATAGATAATTTCAAGAAAAAATCTGGTTTAGATTTAAAATTTCCACGGCTGGTTTCTGCTTAAAATTTTTAGTTTTATTTGAAAATTCAGAGAGAGAAATTGTGCAGCTAAGAATATTTCTTTCAATCCTTTAATACTTTCTAAGCAAACTATATTTTCAAACTGCAAATCATCTGACTGTCATTCTGAGCCTTTCTCCTCAAAAGTAGTCTCAAAAGTAATCTCCTGTAATCTTGCTACAGGCTTGCGTGACTGAATGAGAGGCAGGAAACATACATACATATTCCCTTGTCGCTGCACCCTGACTCTTTAGTGTCCCCTACATCCCAATTTCAGCCCAACTCTGCAACACGTTAGTGGACCCATCCTCTGAACCTTCAGTGGAAAAAGCCAAATGACTACGTCAAAGACGAGCAACTCCACAAATTCACACGGCACTTCAAACAGTCATGCCATCTGAAATCATCTGTGACAAACCGTGATAGAAATGTTGTTTAGCTTCACGTTCCTTCCCCTCCTCTTCCCTCTTTCGGTGAGATTTTAAACAGCATAATTTGTAAAATAATTTTGGGAAGGTGAGCCTAAGAAGAGCCTAAGGAAGAGGAGGGCTGGCAGGATTTCTTCACCATGGTCAAGTTCTTAAATGAGCTGTCCAGGGAACTAGTGGAGTCCCCATCTTTGCAGGTATTTAAGAGATGTATGGATGTGGCACTAAGGACATGGTTTAATAATGTTATTCAGTAGGTCAGGTTGATGGTTGGACTTGGTGATCTTAAAGGCCTTTTCCAACCTAGATGATTCTACAATTCTGTACCCAAACTACTCACCATGACATAAAGAGCTAACTCATAGTCAGCATTTTGAGTTCTTTGTCGTTCTGTAGTGGTCTGAGAACTTATATCAGGTATAAATTAATTAAAAAATATTTTACTACTCAAATGCAGTATTTAGGATAGTTGTGCTTTTTACTCATTAGGAGTTAAATAGAAAAAGAAGTGTTAATCTCATAAAATCTCATTAAAAAGTCAGAAATGGCATTCCTGAGCCCTTACAATGGACACTCGGCCACCAGCAGAATAGAGCTTCAGCCTGGATCATGTGAAAATTTATGCATCTCAATTTATCTGTATGCTTTCTTGCACTGGGAGTATTCATATATAAGGAAGCATATACAAGATTAAGACGAAGGGAACGGAACCTCAGTTTTGAGGAAAATTAAGAGCTGACATGCATTGTTCATGAAAAATGTTGATTACTTTGGTTAAGATTTATTTCCAGTGAATGATAAAGTAAGCAAGATTTTCATCAATATCATTAAAAGACTCATCTGGGAACCAATTTATCTATGATCTGCTTTTTATTTCCAATATACTTCTGAAACAGATTTAAGAAGTAATCCTTTGCAAACAAGCGCAGCAATGATGTTTGCAATCAAAGAGCACATCAGGCATTAAACGAGCTATATGAAGCAGATGAATCAATTTTAAAAGAACAATAGGGGTAAAGAAAAAGGGGATACAAGAGTCTTAGGACAGTACGAAATGCAAAATATTTATAACTAATTTACAGTATATAAACCATTTTCTCAG
This sequence comes from Penelope pileata, assembly GCA_013396635.1. NCBI lineage: Eukaryota > Metazoa > Chordata > Aves > Galliformes > Cracidae > Penelope > Penelope pileata. The sequence continues at coordinate 438,381 of WBMW01005913.1, forward strand.
GATAGTACGAGAATAAAAAATGAAAGTAAATTATTTACTGCACATAATAAGAAGCTAACAAAAAAAAGAACCCACCTTATTTCAGATAGTGGATTCTACTTATTGTCATTTGGTTCCCAGCCTACTAAAGATGTGTGATTTTATTTCAAAGCTGGAGCTATTGAAGAAGCAGATGCATGAAGCACAAACCATTCCCAGCCCCTTAGGCATATGGAAGGTAGATATTTTATGGATGGCTACACTCAGTTTCACAAGTTCTATGGAGGCCACTGTTACTACTTCTTGCAAAAAACTGACCTGCTAACAACAGCAACTTTGCCATACTGGGCTTGATCCAAAGTTGACTACAGATACGATGGGAGCCTTTCCATTTACCTAGCAAATTTTGGTTCAAGACCCCTAAAACACCATCCACTAAAGGTAAGGATAGAAAAGGTGTACTACGTTGTGCAGCTTGACAGCCTATATACACATGGGTATATAGCTACAAGCTTTATAATGAGATGTTTGATTTCCTGATACCCAGAAGCAATCTTTGAAGTAATACATTTCCTGTTTTGGGGTGGGGTGAAGAAGAAACAGCCACCGAATTGAAAAGGAGAGAAATATTACCAAGTTGAAGACTGAAAAAACTTTACAATTGGCAATGCTGCCCCTCAGAGAGCACTAAAAAAGTAAGCCCTCCTCAGGTAACTATTAGATCCTAGAAGAATATTCCATATTCTGAGAATGAAACAAAGACAGTTAAGACCAAAAAGGAGGAAAAGGTCACAATAGTGCTTCATATTTGACAGGGGCAGTCTCACCACCATCTCAAGGGCAACAAACCCTTAGAGGAAAAAAGTAACACACACAGGAGTCAGACTCCTGGGAAACTGTTGCTGTTGGAGGAAAATAAAACTAGGACCCCTCTTGGCATTCCTTGACAATTTGCAGCAAACATATGGACCTGTGAATCTCAGTTAAATGCACAGATTGAGAGTTTATGAATTTTTATGAAAGGATATCTTTTTAAGTCTAAGAATAAATAATCGGGGCTGGATTCCAGCAGATTTGAATTGTCTATTTTATTTTTTATTATAAGAAGGAGAGTTTCCTTTGCACAATATTTATGTGCAAACCTTCTCAGAGCAGTTTGTGCCAAGTCAATCAACTTCATCCACACCAGCTCCAAGTTATTTACTGGAGAAAATTAGATTTTTCTAGGACAACAGTGAATATTTTCACTTGCAAGAAACCACCCAACACTGAGCAGAGGTTACTGAAAATCAGTCCTAACCTTCAGTACAACTTCCAGATGGCTATAAGAAATGCAAACATGCCTACCTGCGGCTGAGTTTTTTTTTAAATGTGTAAAATTTCCCACAGCCTCAGCAGATATCCCAACCCCACGAAGAGAAGTTAAAGTCACAGTTTTTAAAGGAGGACTTTTCTTTCATTTTATGTGCAGCGTTGCACAGGTTTGCAGCCACCCCAGCACATTCCATGAAGCCATCAGCAGGGCTGCTGGCTGCAATGAAACTCCTGCCTTTTAAATTGATATCTGTTTTTAAATTGCTATTTGTAGATCCATATGTTATGACTCATTGAAAACCTGCTAAGATATTATCAATGTTAATGAAAACAGAGGAAGGACACCGTAACAGATCTAAGTGGTATGTGAGACTCAATTATCCTTTACACATAAGGGCAGGTAATTTCCTGTCACCTGTCACCCACACGTTCCTCTTGATGCTTACAGGCAGCCAATAAAAGCACCTGTTCATAAAGCTTCTGGAAATCTGTGTGCAGTTTTAAGTTCCACTGTTGGCATAAAATTTGTTTTATTTTCAAGTTCCTTTTAATCTTGTATATTGTGTATCTTCAGTATTTGAAAAGTATTTGACACTGTAAGCTCTTCATATCTTCGAAAAAGTACTAAGAAATGGTACGCTATCATACATTTCAGTAGCATCAATTTGAACAACTCTACCACTAGCACAGTAAAATGTTTGAAAGCAAACTAGAAGTTTATTTTTAGTTTTGACTTCTCATAAAAACACAGTTGGATCAACTGTTGCTTTAAATCTTCCACTTTGTTTTTTTTTTCTTTTTTTTTTTTTTCCCCCCATTTCCCCCCAAAAATATAATTGCTGATGCCTCTCATTTTACCTAAGGAAGTATGCTTGGTTTGGGGAGTAGTTGGAGAAAGTTCCTTTAGTGAAAGTAGGAGAAATCAAACTTTACATAAAAGCTAATAGAGAACAGTGTAAATGACCTTGCTGGCAGGGCAATACAAGAAGCTGAGGAACTGAAAGACTCTTGGCTCTGTTCAAAGCTGCCAGGTAACAAGTATAAATAATCAGTATGTTATCAGTTTTGTCTATCCTAGAACCAAAACATAGCCTCANAGTTGGAGAAAGTTCCTTTAGTGAAAGTAGGAGAAATCAAACTTTACATAAAAGCTAATAGAGAACAGTGTTAATGACCTTGATACTTAGATTAAGAGAACTTGAGGAACGATAGAGGAAATGCAAAAAGAAGGCCTGAATGTTAGGACTGTTGCAGTTTGACCCAGTAGATAGCTAAGTACCACACAATTGTTCACTCACACCCCTAAATCCCCAGTGAGATGGCGAGAGAATTAGGAGAAAATACAGTAGAACTTGTGCACTGAGATAAAAATTATTTACTGAGACAGAAAAAGAAGAGAGAAATAAGAGTAATGATAATTTTATATATGTATATACACATGCACATACTAAATGATTCACAAAGCAGTTGCTCACCACCCACTGACCAGTGCCCAGCCAGTCCCTGATCAATGGCAGTCCCCCGACAAAATCTTGGTTTTTACGGTTTTTTCACATGATGTCATATAATATGGAATATTCCTTTGGCCAGATCAAANGGGAGTAGTTGGAGAAAGTTCCTTTAGTGAAAGTAGGAGAAATCAAACTTTACATAAAAGCTAATAGAGAACAGTGTAAATGACCTTGCTGGCAGGGCAATACAAGAAGCTGAGGAACTGAAAGACTCTTGGCTCTGTTCAAAGCTGCCAGGTAACAAGTATAAATAATCAGTATGTTATCAGTTTTGTCTATCCTAGAACCAAAACATAGCCTCATACCAGACACTATGAGAAAACCAACTTCTGTCCCAGCTAGAAACTAAGACAGAACAAAAAGAAAAAGTTGTTTTATTTTTCCTTTACCAGGCACTTCACAATATTTGTATCATTAAAAAATCTTAAGAGTCTTTTGATGGATTCCAGCAATCTTGCACAGAAGCAGAATACTCCAGTATACAAAAAATAGAGAAATCTCTTAATGTATCCCTAAGAAAATGGTCCCAAAGTGACAGTGAACGAAGGGATATTTGGGGGAGAGGTATGCTATCTCCTTTTTGTCAGCATGGTAACTTTATGAAAACATCTACATAGACCATGATTATCTTTCCAATAAATGGATAGAAAACAGATGTCACTGCGTCAAAAAGTATAAGTTAGCTTTAAACAGTCTAGGTTGTAAAAGTGGAAAGCCCAGTCCTTAACACCATGCCTCCTGAAGGCAACATGTTGTTCACCATTCCCATTCTCATTTGCTAGCTCCATGTGTTGGCTCTCACTTCCCAGATCTCTCATTTTCACTACTGCATGAGCACCATCTATGAATGCATCTCAGAATCAGTCTGAAGAAAACTCTCCAGTAGCTGTGTTTACTGAGCTCCAGCATCACCAGCCTAAATAAGAGAACAACCAACTGCTTTAGAACAATGGGAAAGGGAGGAGGCCTGAGAACAAGCTACATGGGTTTTTAGGAGCGGGTGTTTATTTACTGAGTGAGAACACAACAGCTCTTCCAAGCACAGGATAACCTTCTCACCCTTGCATGGTGTGCAGGAGAAACCCAGTCAATCTCTGGCCCTGCCTGCTTCTCCCTCACCAGCCTGGGCACAACTGGCTGCCACTGGGAGAGGAACAATAGCAAAACTGGGAGAGGGAGCAGGTTATGTTCCCACAGGCACACACACGTGGAGGAGAGTGCCAGGCACCCAGGCCAGCTATACTCTGGGGGGTTTTGCCCTGCAAAGCTCACACCTGGCAAAAGTATGTTCAAAACTCATGGAAGAGAGAAGAAGATTTCATTTTCTTACCTCAGATTTAGTAATTTTCAGAACTAAGCAATAGAAATAAGGCAGCTCTCTTTTTTCATGCCTGATTCTAGATGAATGGCTTCGCTCTTCACAAGGACCTCACAGGCCTTTCTCAATTCATATAAAATGAGTTTCTCAAAGGCGGAAAACTGAGCAAAATAGAATGAGGACTTCTTAAAATACTGATTTGCCAATAATGTCTTTATTTTGGTTTGGAAATGAAAAGACACAAGGGTCTCCACAAACTTTTTGAGTTCAACTATGGTATGACCTGAGTTTCAAGGATGTTTAATTACCTGTGTTTCTAAATTACCTCCACAATTTTGAAGTTATACTCAAAAGGCAGAAAACATAGTATACATTTCAATAAGTCATCTTTTCTTCAGTTTCCTAAATTAACAGTACACTTCAGTCTTCAGGTGGAAGGGGAAAATTGCAATAAAAATATTTTGTATTCACTGCATTCCAGTAGAAATAAATATTCAGAGAGAGAATCAAGTTTAAGTTGTAGTTTATAAAGTAAGTTTGTAGTTACTAAAATACCTCTATAAAAGTATTTTATAATCAGGATGCATAGCATGATCACATAGTAGGTGTAAGATAAAGCAGGAGACATTTTCTAAATGACAGAACCAAGCTGGTCTCAGCTCCTCCATCCCAACAGCCAGCCCTAACCACCAAACCACACAAGCAGCCTTCTCCTGCAGGCTGTTTCGTGGCCCTGCTTTCCCATGAGACTTAACAGTGGGCAGGGTACATTCCAGTAAAAAGAAACAGTTTCCCTTACCCTAAACGCAGACCCTCAGCCTCTCAGATGAGCGCTCTGAACAGGTAGGCATCTGGTAGGCAGCTAAGTACTAGATTTTTTCCACCTAAGCACTTACCTTTGACCATATTGGGAACCTGGCCATTCAATTCTCAGTTTTGCATGAATGAAGAAGCCAGCTTCTCTGATCTGAGCTTTTTTGGATTATCTCCTTATGACCTTAACACCTGAATCCATTTTAGTCAAGTCTGAGTTGCTGCAGCTGTGTTGCACACCACACCCACCATGGAGGAAAGCCAAGAAGCCCTTATAACAGCTGCAGGAAAACAAGCCTATATCCTGGGTACTGGCTTTGTCTAATGGAGGACTGCTACCTACTGAAGGCCAGTTAGAAGCAGAGCTACACTGCTACATGACACAATGCATACCCAGTGCTTTTCATTTAAAAAAAAAGAAAAAGAAAAAAAATCTACACAGCAATTTCATACACCCACAAGCTGCTTCAAAACTCATTAAAATTCTAAAAATACTTCTTTTGCCTAATTCTAGCATATCTTACTCCATTATTCATAGGCATAAACATTCATTTTAAATATTCTATTAATTGGAAATCTAGGCAATCAAAGAAATTGTAATTTTGATTTATGTATTATGGGAGAAAACATTTTCCATTTTCATTTCAGCCCTTGACTTAGTGACGAAACAGGCATGTTTCTTCAGGAAATGGAATAAAACAAAATAAATCTTTGTTAAGAAAAAGAAAACTCCACATCTTGTTGCTTAGCATATTGCAATAAAATGAGGATTTTAATCTCTGCAAGTGTAAAGTCCTGTACCTGGGAAGGAATAACATCACCAGTACAGGTTAGGGGGTGACCTGCGAGAGAGAAGCTCTGCAGAGAAGGACCTGGGCGTCCTGGTGGACAACAGGTTGGCCATGGGCCAGAAGTGGCCAAGAAGGCCAATGCTATCCTGTGGTGCATTAAAAAGAGCATGGCCAGCAGGTCAAGGGAGATGATCCTCCCCCTATACTCTTCCCTGGTGAGCCCACATCTGGGGTACTGTGTCCTGTTCTGGGCTCCCCAGTTCAAAAAAGATAGGTATCTCCTGGAAAGAGTCCAGTGGAGGGCAACAAAGATGATGATTTTCTGTACAAGGAAAGGCTGAGAGACCTGGGTCTGTTCAGCCTGGAGAAGACTGAGAGGGGATCTTGTCAACGCTTATAAATATCTGAAGTGTGGAAGGCAAATGGATGGGGCTAGGCTCTTCTCAGTAGTGTGCATTGATAGGGCAAGGGGCAATGGCCAAAAACTGGAACACAGGAAGTTCTACACAAACATGCATAAGACCTTCTTTAGGGTGAGGGCGATAGCACTGAAACAGGCTGCTCAGGGAGGCTGAGGAGTCTCCTTCTCTGGAGATGTTCAAAACTCATCTGGATGCCTTCCTGTGCAACGTACTCTAGGGAACCTGCTTTAGCAAGGGGGTTGGACTTGATGATCTCCAGAGATCCCTTCCAACCCCTGCAATTCTGTGATTCTGCAGTGGCAGAAAATGTACAAACCCAACACCAAAAAAAGCAAACTCCATATAAGAAAAGCAAAATCTGAAAAAAATGCTATCAAACTGCACCAGAAGATTAAAAACTTGCAAGAACCTAGATGCCACAGCAGCTATCTCAAACTGAGATGTACTTCAGGTAGAGGAAGACATAGGTACTGCTATTTAAGCATAGAATCATAGAATGGTTCAGGTTGGAAGGGACCTTAGAGATCATCTTGTTCCAACCCCCCTGCCATGGGCAAGGACACCTCCCACTAGACCAGGTTGCCCAAAGCCCCATCCAGCCTGGCTTTGAATACTTCCAGGGAGGGAGCATCAACGACTTCCCTGGGCAACCTGTTCCAGTGTCTCACCACCCTCACAGTGAAGAATTTCTTCCTTATATCCAGCCTAAATCTACCCTCTTCCAGTTTATAACCATTACCCCTTGTCCTATCATTACCCATCCTTGCAAAAAGCCCCTCCCCAGCTTTCCTCTAGGCCCCTTCAGGTACTGCAAGGCTGCTATCAGGTTCCCCCGCAGCCTTCTCTTCTCCAGGCTGAAGAGTCCCAACTCTCTCAGCCTGTCCTCACAGGGGAGGTGTTCGAGCCCTCTGATCATCCTCGTGGCCCTCCTCTGGACCCGCTCCAACAGCTCCACATCCTTCTTGTGTTGGGGGCCCCAGAACTGGACACAATACTCCAGGTGAGGTCTCACGAGAGCAGAGTAGAGGGGCAGAATCACCTCCCTCGACCTGCTGGCCACGCTTCTCTTGATGCAGCCCAGGATGCGGTTGGCCTTCTGGGCTGCAAGCGCACACTGCTGGCTCATGTTGAGTTTCTCGTCAACACACACCCCCAAGTCCCTCTCCTCAGGGCTACTCTCAAGCCATTCTCCGCTCAGCCTGGATGTGTACTTCAGCATGCTCAGCTGAATGCCATAGGCCGCTGTTTAAACAATACGCAGTGGGCTTCCTTCTTTCCCTTGAGTACTTATCAGAGATGCTTCCTCATACTAGCCAGTGTCCCCTTCTACTATATAAGTCTGGTGGAAAAGGGGAAAACAGATCACTGTTGTTGCTTATGTGAAAGCTTACCAAATCTGACTCAACAGTAGGGACAGTCTTAGAAACAGAGCAAGTACAAAACTGCCTTCATTAAATAAGGCACTGTTCTGTGGTGGTCTTATCTGCTTCTGACATCTTACATGTTGCTTTTCCCTGAGTTTCCCTTTTCCAGCTGTGGCTCCTGCTGCAAGTGCAAACAGATGCAATGCAGTAGTGCACCTGGATGAGATACTACAGAGACCTAGCTGCCCTTTGCCACAGCATCCCGCCTGAGGTACTGCTGTAGACAGCCCTGAAGGTTCTGAGACTTCTTTAAACTAAGTCCTTACTGCACAGTTTAGCATTAAGGCTCATGTAAGGATTGAACAGAACAGAATTCTTCTCAGCATGGACTTGAAATGCTCATGATTATTTTGGAGTTTTCCATGGAAACAGAAGCATTATGCAGGCACTGAACTTTCGCTGGGGAGCAAGGCAGGAAATCCCTATGGATGACAAGTGCAGGACTCACACAGCTTTTCAGTCACATTATTGAGAATACAAAATACTGCACATAGAGCAATCATACCAGTTTGAGTTTGAAGCAGCAAAGCAAGCTCAGCTTTTCATCCTCCTGAAGCCTCATGGAGGTGGCAGACAGAAGCGTCACACTGTCCTGTTCTTCTGAAACATAGGCAGCAGCCAGAAGGTGTTCAGCAATGCGCACGGAGCAGCACTGGCAGCAGCCAAAGCAGGACTGAGGAGCTCCTGCCTGGCTGTGGGGCACAGGAGGAGCCACCTCCAGCTCTCCCTTCCACCAGTATGGCTGGCAAGTGGGAGCAAAGCGCACGTGGGATGGGGGCAGCGCAACTGGAAAGGTTCACAGAACAGGTTCATCTCCAGGTCTCAAAGATCACAGTTTCAGTGAACATCTCCAGCCTTTTCCCTTCTTTTTCTTTCCTTTTTCTTTTCTTTTTTTTTTTCTTTTTTAAATCTGTCATGACAACCCTAAATCATCCTTGAGAATCTTTTTCCTTCATGATCTCCACAAATTATTTTTAACGCTTATTATCCACAAAAGTTAAATGATTCCTTCATCTCAATTTGCATAGCCTTTTAAAGCAATAAATCTTTTTTTTTGACAGACCTTCAACACAATAAATGGAAAAGACTGTCAGACTTAGGTAGTAGCTATCACTCTTTCCTAAATTATCTGGATCCTGTTTCTCAGGAAAAAACTCACGCAAAGAGATCTCAGGGGGAAGGCAACAGAGAAATCCAAGACATAGAAAAGCACTTCTAAGGCTTTTTTCAATTTTTGGAAAACTACAGGCACAGCACAAGATCCAGTTAGCCACTCCAAGATCCCAGCTTTATTTCCCTAGCTTGTGAAAACATTCGGCAAAGTTTTTACAGATTTTTCTATGGGAGGCAAACCTTTCATGTGAATATTGCACCACTTCAATCCTCACTGAGCTTGTCAAAGTATCACAAGGTTAAATATGCCTTGCTTGGCTGTGCCACATTCCTATTAGACTATAAAAAAAGAAAAATAAGTGGAATGAAACGAGAACATATACCAACACGCTAGCAGGAGCCAGCAGATGGATTAGGTTGACAAGGCAGGACTAGTGTAGAATAGCCACAAAGATGTAATGCCTTGTTCTCCAGCCTCACCTGATCTGTTCAAAAATACCTTTCCAGATGAGATGACAAGAACTGTAATAGTAATTTTTTTTTTTTTAAATAAATGAAAAGCCAAAGGAATGGAGCTTTACGGATGACCTGAAAACATTTCCAAATGCTATATGGAAAAAGAGCCTGAAAACAAACAAAAAAAAAAAAAAAAGGAAAACAGAGGAATAACTGAATGAGGTGGTAACATGGAAAAAAAAAATCTGAAGTAGGAGAAGTTGTTCCTGGTTTCCAAGCCTTCTAACACATCTGGTTTTACTTCCAAATTATATATTTTTCTATTAAAGCCTATCTGTCTGCATCAGCCCCATACAGATACATGTCAACATGAATACTCAAATGATACACGAACACTTTACCTGAAATGCAGCACACTGTTTGTTTCATAGCATCATTAATTGAACATTGAGAGGTTGTATGATTTATTACTTCAGCAAAATTAAGGGTAAGGATTCAGCATCTTTATTTGCCAAGATTCCTGATGTTTTTCCTGTCAGAACTGAAGAACAGTTGAAGCATTCTCTCCATCCCCCAAAACAAATCATTCCAAATGAGTGAAATGCATCAGTGATCCATACCTAAGTATGTGTTTCTCTGGGACAGAATCACCTCTTCACTGTTCCTTGCCCTAATATGAACAAATCTGGTTTTAATCAAGTGCTGGTGTCATGAGGCAGCAGAATTTGGGCAAGCAACAGTGGAGAAAATTAGTTGTATTAACAGCAAGTACACATGAGTTTCAAGTAGTTCTGAGTAAACTAGAACCAAATGGGCACTGGGGCAGAAACAACAGTGCTGATGTCTGACCTGGCATATTTAAACAAAAAAGAGAACCACTTTATTGATTCCCATATGCTATAATTATTGCATTAAAAAAGCAGAGACAAGCAAGAATTGAATGAAGTTAAAAAAAAAAAAATCATTGCATCAGGGAGCTTTTTTGTGTGCAAAGCCTTGAAAACTGCAACTAAGGTCACACAATCAATATAGAAGTATTGATAGTGAAGTCTCAGCAGTTTTATACTCTCTAGGCTCTCACTGAATGATACCACAGTTTGCATCACTGGCTTTTCATTACTGAACATGATGGTGTTGAAACACTTCCTAGCACTTAAAGAAATCCTATGTATTATCTGACACACTACAAGGGCTGCTTCAAAAACAATGCCTCCTATTTTATTATGTTGGCCCACAACATCAGAGGAGGATGTTCGTGGTATGGTAGTACAGGTTGAACCTTCCCACCAATATTCCTTTCCATTTTGTTGCCGTGTGACAGATGGCAGCAGAGGGGCACTCTGACACAATGGTGTCTGACATGGGAGTGCGGATGAAGCAAAGGTGTGGCACCGAATTCCTCCACGCAGAAAAAATGGCCCCCACTGACATTCATCAACACTTGCTGAACATTGATGGAGACCAAATAGTGGATGTGAGCACAGGGAGGTGGTGGATGGTGCATTTCAGCAGTGGCAACAGTGGATCACCTTCACTAGCACAGATATTTATGAGTGTGGCATGAAGGCCACTCACTAGCAAAAATGCATATCTAATGATGGTGACTATGTTGAAAAGTGCTCTGCAGCTGAGAATTTGCTCTATCAAGAGGTGTTATTGTGCTCTTTGTATCTGTGGTAGTTTCCATGGAAATAAATAGGGGGCATTACTTTTGGAGCAATCTACACATATATAGTCTTGGCTTTATCATAAAATCAGAATGTACCAAGATATTCAGTAACATTAGTGCATAACAGCAAGAGAAAGGCAAAGTGGGTCAAGGTAAGAGCTCATAATCCAATTGATACTAGTTACTGAGGGATCTAGAAATTGAAGAGTGTGTCTCATACACTTTGTTTCACATGGATGGAACTTCCTGGAATCTGGCATTTTAAAAAGTGCCCAGAAACTCTATCAACTGCAGTAGTCTCACTCCATTAACTACACAGCATGTATAATCACCTTTCTTGTATCTAATGCATCAGTTTTGCTGCTCGGCTTTACCATGCCCAGTTCTGCTGCTTTCACAAAAGGAAAATGCATGTTGTGAGCAGCACATTGTGCTCTTCTGCTGCCCAGGGAACACCTGAAGGCAGAGTAGTCACTCTCCTCACTCATTAATCATGTGTCCTGCATGCATGGAAGGAAGGTTAGCCTCCAGAGAAGGTAGATGAAGGCCAGAGAATGCACAGCACTTAGTATCTCCTATACACCACGTATGCAGCATCAGACCAAGGACACAGTGCTCCAAATTGAAAGAAAAATGAGAAGGAGGCTTCCAGCATTAAAAGCAGCTAAGATAAATATATCAGTCAAGTAGCTCTCCCCCAGCTACTCCGGATAACTTCTACAAATTGTCGTCTAAGATACACTTACCCATGATTGATGCTTAAAACTGTCCTTGCATCACTGACATTTCTCTAATTAGGACCTCTTTCCCAGAATCATTTCTACTCCTTCAGACTCAGTCAGACACACTTACATCCTCTTAATAACATGTACCTCGTGCCACTTCATCCATCAGCTCTGAATCCAGCACAGCAACTTACCTACTTCTGTATTTAAATTGTGCTTGGCCTTGAATTTTGTAGCGCAACTAGCCACTTGTTTCTCCCTGTGGCTCACATCTCTCATCTCTTCTTAGACTACAACAGCTTCAGCAAAATAACAGAAAAAGGTTTGATTTCAAGCACTTTAGTCAAGGAGCACCTTCTACAGAAGAGCCCTAAAATAACACCACTGGGCTAAAATAACACCACTTTTGCATTACGGCTAATGCTGAAGCCTGCTGTTGGTGAATGAGAGAAGTGTAATTAGTAAGAGTTCACAGTGTTGCTTAAGTCACTATTATTTAGAAGAGCCCTCTGTACTTGCAGTAAGGCTTTTGACATACTACTGATTCTGAAATTCAGCGTCACTGAAGGCCAAGTTCACCAGCAGAGCTAACAGGCATAGCATGAAATCAGACGGATTTCATTAGCTGAGCCCTGCTGCTGCTAAGGGACTTGGCAGCCAGCAAGCCATGTTTATGACCTGAAGCTTTGCAGCACTCTCTATGTACTATTTTTGCTTAGTTGGCTTTTTGGGGATTTTTTGTTGTTGTTGTTTGTTTGTTTGACAATGCTGTTCTGAAGTTAATGTTACGTTGCCAGACAGCACAAGTCTGGACTGATCCCATGACAGGTGTCAAACTCCTCCCGTCCCACCTGATAACCAGAACAGGTGTGCATCTCTGGAAGAGATACAAAGAACAGTAATACTGCTGAAACGCATCACCATCATCTCACTGTGCTCACGTCCACTGTTTGGTCTCCATCAACGTTCAGCAAGCATTGACGAATGTCAGCGGGGGCCATTTTTTCTGAATGGAAGAATTCAGTGCCACACCTTTGCTCCATCTGCACTCCCATGTCAGACGCCATTGTGTCAGAGTGCCCCTCTGCTGCCATCTGTCACACGGCAACAAAATGTAATGGAACATTGGTGGGAAGGTTCAACCTGTACTGCCATACCACCAACATTCTCCTCTGATGTTGTGGGCCAACATAATAAAATAGGAGGCGTTAATTTCAGAGCCGCCCTTACAAATATACTAAAATAAACTCATGAATAAAATCAGAAGCTTTGGAGGTTTTAGTTCTTACAGAGCAGCATACAGAAGAAAAACTTCAATTACAGCACTATCCTGAACATTTTATTTTTTTTTCTCCAGAGAGTTCAATTTCTGTTCTTTTGAGACATGCACACAAAAACAAAGCAAACAAACAAACAAACAAAAACCAACAAAAAACTTCCAACAACCTTTGAGTTTTATGCATTTCTTTTATGCATTTAATGACCTTTGATCTCGCTGCTCATGCAAGGTTCACATTTGATTCTGGCGGATATATAGTATAAGAAATGTTTCTGCACTCCTCCCCCTTTCCCACACAAGGGCACCACATGGTGAAAAAGGAGAACAACCTTCTTCCAAGACAGCAGGATTAGCACCCATGGGGCCTCCTTCTGTTTGCTATATGTATCGGATCACAGGGAAAAAGGTTTGGGGTGATGAGTTGGTAGAGTAATGAGCAGTACATGTCTTTTTTTTTTTTTTTTTTTTTTTTTTTAAAGACACGCTGCACGACTGTCCAAATGCCTTCTTAAGGAAGGAACTTGGACAAAGGACATTTATCTGCCAAGGAGATAACAGACTAAGAGAATGGGCCTGTTAGTGGAGTAGGGATGGCAACATGGAATACTATAGAAAAGAGAGACAATCTAGCATACTTATTTCCTGTTATTGGGTTTTGCTATCTCACTCTTACTCAATCTCTAGGCTACAATAATGTCTTAAAAAAAATTATGCTGCAAGTTAACCAAATAAATTCTACAAAACTTCCAGTTGTAACAGCATTCACGACAGCTCATCAAACAGAGCAGTCATTAATGGTCTTGTCCTTCCAATTTTTGGTATATGAATGGGCACTGCAGACAGAGGAGTGACATGTCAGGAAGTGAGTCACCCCAGGATTTCTCTGACCGCACACCAAAATCCCAGGACAAAAATGTAAAGTTGCAAAACCTAGAAGCAATACTAATTTGACTTAAACAGATAAACTTTAGACACTTATGCAAGTATAAACTGAAACAGTTTGGGAATTTCAAAAACATGCCTGCACTTCTTTACTTGTGATTGTAAATTTAATATGAATGATTTTAGCACCACAAAAGCTCAAACTGTTGACAGGGTGGTGGTTCCCTGGGAAATAGCACGCAAAAGGGTAATTATATGACATCTCACCCAATATGACCTTGAGATTCAGAAGCCATGAAACAGTTTAACACTGCCCCGTTCAACGTTTTTTAAAAGTTTTTTCTGGTATGTCATATATGGAAAAATTGGCACCTAGACAAGCATCAAAGTTGCCCAAACTGGGGAGTAGAGTGAGCTCATCCCATCATGGTAAGAACTAGTCTTTGTTCTCAGTGAGACATCTTGCATTAATAGGAGATCAGTTTCTCACAATCATTGCCATTCATCTGGAGTGCAACAGGGTTTGCATCGAACAACTCCTCATTGAACTGCAGAAAACAGGGAAATAACTGCTGAGTTTTCCCGGTTACGCCATTGATATTTAAGTGCTGTTCTCTGTGGGGACGTAACAGCTTAACTCCAAAAAGGCTGTGACCTATTTTCATGATTACTGCTGCACTAATGAACAAGCCATTTCTAGAAGGACACAACCACAAAACTTTTGAGAAGGATGGATGCTCCTGAGAGAACAGAATGGGTTAGGTAAAATACCTAACTTGGGGAATTAGTTGCTCTAATTCTGTACTGAACAATAAAGTAAATGTTTGTGTACAGTTCTGGAAACAAACACTTTTGTACTAATTCTGTTTTAGCTCTGAATTCTCTCAGCCTCAAAGCTGTTTCTCTTAGCATCTTAGGTTTGGAGGAGATGGAAGAGTGGTAATTTGGAAACATATGTACCGCCCATATCCTCAGCTCTACTGTGGCTGCAGAGGGTAGTATTAAGAAGTCCTCACTAGCATAAAACATTTCCTGCTCACAAGACAGTGTCTTCAGTGCTGTATCTAGCAAGATCAGTTGATAGATAACAGATCCAGAGAGAGCTTAGGTCACAGACAAGACCTCATTTTAATTAAGAATCTGCTTTTCTACCTAATTTGGCATCAGGTTAGCAGAACCAGAAGGTCAGCAAGATCATGGGAGCCCATGAATTAATTTAAAAGAGCAGTGAAGCTTGTTCAGGCCCCAAGAACTTTGTTTTACACAAAACAACCAGCAAAGTTGTTTTATTCATGACAGCACAGTTACATGATACAATCCTTCACCCCCAGGGAATCATATGCAATTTCTCGTCACTGTAGATTGCATTCAAACAGTACTCAGTGGGAATCCAGCTCAGGCATGTATGTGAAAAGCCACTCTCCTCTTTTCAGAGCATATATATGTAAAAACTAACAGACTAATACAAAGTTTGCAAGTTTAACTGGAGGGAAAAGGCCTCTGCACTTCCAGCTACTTACTTATTGAGGTAAACTTAGAAACACAACAGAAAAAATTCTCTGCTGCATGAAAGATTGCACACAACAGCAGAAGTGGTTCTGCCCCACTATGTGACAAAAATCAGATCTGCTCATAAAGCCCAACAAGATCCTTAGTGGTCATTTGCCAGGTGAATGGCACAGAAGTGCAACAAAGTCCAGCTGTGCCCTTCCTAGGGGTGGAGCCTCTATGAAACAGATCATTTTTAACAAGCTCATCGCATCACAATTTCTTATCTTTCCATACTATAACTGGCATATAAATTTCCAAAGCACTTTGCATCCACAAAAGATCAAAGGAATGGAAACTAACTCTTTTAAATTATGACAAAGAAAATAATTTCAACTCCCTGACTTCAGCCCTGTAGAAGTTCATTTTAGATTTGCATCTGGACTCGCTCTGTAGCTCATGGATAAAGACAGGCACCTCTAGAGGGTTATCCATCTCATTTGTTTTACACAGCTGTATCCACCACCACAGACGAATGCCCTGATTCCTTACAGATCTCCTCTGTTTTGACCTGATAGTCCATCCAGCACTTCAAAATTCTTTCCTGGGGAAATTAGTGTTAAAACTAGAGTATTCCCCCAGATACTATAGTTCTGTTGAACCAGGACTTTCTGTTGAACCAGGACTTTCCGAAGAAAAGGCACTTTGTGAAAACACAAACCAGCTCTCCTGAATTATGCTTTTCTTGACGAGCAACTAAACCAGAGAACCTCTACAAATAGGCTTGTCAAGTAAAACAATGTTACACGGGTATTAACAATTTGAAGACTATTCCCTTCAGCTGCACATTCCAACTACCAGCCTGCATCTATTCTTCCTACGCTCTGCATCCCAAAAAAGAAGTCTTGTGCAAAGCAGCCACAACCTCTTAGTAAAGTGGCCTGTAGTAATTCACAGCCTGTGGGTTAATACACTTATCATATGATATTCTGTCTGCATTGCTGACCTAGGTGCTCCTTGGGTCATCCACTGTTTAAGAAGGAACAGGGTATTCTTTGGAAGCAAGCCTTTAGAAATTTTCTCTTGATGATTGTGGAGTAGTTTCACTAAAGAAAAATGAAGAATATGCAAGTTTTATGAGCCAATCAGCACTGACCTGTAGATGTTTATGCCCTAGAACAAGTTGTCCAAAAAGGCCATGCATTCCCCACTGCTGTGTCTTTTCTGATCTTAGCTGGACAATGCCATGAGCAGCTTGCTATGATTTTAAAGTTAGTTCGATTCTGAGCAGGAGAATGGTCTAAAGATCGCCACAGGTTCATTTTAACACTATTTCTAGGATCTTATATGTTTGTTCCAAACAGAAATTGCATCTTTAAAATACACATTTTCTGATTTGAGTTTGTCACTAGTGGACAAAGCAACCAATCTTCAAGTAGTTAACTTAATTGCATACTTATTTGCCTTCACCTTCATTTACATTTAAGGTCTTCTGTCTTTGCTGGAGGGGTATTAAGAAGACCTTATAATATATGAAAGTCAGAAGCATTAAATTTTGGCTTTTATCCACAGAACTTCATAAATATGCAATAGGACTTCTTTCTTTGAGCTTTACTGTTTGTAAAGAGTATAGCATATTTAATTCCAGGATGGCAAGATAACAGAAGTAAACACGTATCTGTGTCAATATTGAATTACATATTATTTATCATGAAAGCGATTTAATGTGTAGATTTATTGATAATTCCCTTGAACAATTACACTAAGCACAGAACTGTTCAAAATTGCCATCATTTTATGCTGAAAATAACTCCCAAATTGTGTGGCTTCTGACATACTTTCCCCTAGCTCTGAGCCCTTAGAAAGACATTGCACAAGGATTTTAAGTGTCCTTAAATCCATTATACATGAATAATTACAAGACTTCAATTTAGTAGGATTATCCCTGTATTACTTTCAAAATATGTATTATTAAACATTTGAAACAACAAACAGAAGTTGTTCTCTTAACCTAGACACAAAAATAGGGCTTAGAAATATGAGCCATGGTTCATCAGTGACACATTAGGTAACATACTGTAGTGCTTTTGAGAATGCTGAGAAATCGCTCAGTTGTTGGCATTCCACCTTCTCTATGTACACTCAGATCTGGTGCCATGAAGGCATCCTCCAGGCTAGGCTGAGTAGGACTCCTTATTTTGTTTTCTTTCTTTCTTTCTAGTAGAAGGAGTGATCCATCTCTAACAAATGACTTAGACTTTTTGACCCAATTCCTTTTTATTGTAATGCTCCAATTAACAGGTAATATCCCTAATCTTCTCTGCTGTGTCATGTGGCAGGCAATTCTCTAATGTTCCTATCACTGTTTTTGATAAACTTAAGAATACTGTAAGTTCTTTGAGAGAGGTCTGTTTTGTCTGGTTTTGTGCTATGAAGCACAGATTTTTCTGGACTTCTAGGCACTGCTGTAGAACATCATTTAACCATTGTGTTAGATTTTCCACACTGGTCAGGCTGAAGCTGATAGTTTTCAGCAAAGGCTCTGGAAGGCTTCAAGGTTTCTGATTTGTAAAAAACCTGTTAAGAGTCGTATAGCATCCCAGATTCTTGTGCTCTTTTTCTGCATAAAAGGTGGAAAGCATATGTACGTGCGTTTTTTAATAAAGAATAAATAAATAGAGTGGAGCAGTTCAAGCTTTTTCCTCATTCCCATCACCCCTTCCTTTTATTAAACAGCTAAAAATCAGCAGCAGATGTTGCATTGGGTTGTTCTATTGGGTTTCCAAACTTCAGAATGTTTTCTTGCTAAATGTCAGACAAGGGAGAGATGAGTTATTTTTAAACACCTGTTAAATCTGATGGAGATAAAGAGGTACTTTTAAGAAACAATTCATTAAATCACTTTTTCCCCGTTCCCATTTTGCAAACGCATTGAGACCACAGGTGCCTTCTCTGCACTGACTATAAGGAAGACCCTAGATAAGAGCTCAAACACAGGTATCTGCCTTCATGCTGATGAGTCCTCAAGACTTCTGCTAGTCTCAAGCAGCATGCTAACCCTCCCACTAGAGTTCAGTAATTTAACAAGTGTTTCTCAGCTCACAAAGGTGATGAAATAAAACCTTCCAAAGGTAACTGAAACATACAGAAGTTTAGGTTGATTTCACATTATCCTGGCTTAAAAGAGTACGTTTCCCATTGCTATTGATGCTTCATTCCATGCTGCCTGAGTTTGCAATTGATTATTCTTTCTAGAAATCATCTGCTACACAGAACAAAAACAAAGAAGAACTTCAAAATAAAATGTTTTACAATACCAGTGCCTTAATCTCATGAAACAGTAATCCCTTAAGCATTATCTGACCTAGTTTTCCTACTTCTGTTATGAATTCCCAAGCTGCAAACAACCTTTGTGACCCTGGACTCAGAATAAAGGGATAATGCCTGGTGGCTCTGGGTGTCCATTTTGAGATACATGAAAGGGAATCGACTTTATGTGGCATTCAAGATGAATTGCAAAAACTGATGCATCTGAAATCACTGTTCTCTGCTGAAATCCTCAGGCGATAGTCAGCTTAGCCTCTCGGGACGCTTGTGTGCCAAATGTTCCTAAGTATACCATACTGAAAGTTATCTTGATTCCATTCCTGTTTCACTGCACAAGTTGTGCATTGAACTACAGCAGTGAAGTGCAGTAAAAAGGACCACTATAGTGAAAAAGTGACTGCTTCCTTTGACCAGAGTTCTCACAGTAACAACACTCATTGTCAGTTTGCTTAAAATCTGTCCATGGAGTTTGAAAAAGCAAAGTTACCAGCACTTGCAATGTGACACACAAACATAAATTACTTATGTGTTCAAAATCATACAATTATAAGACTCTATGATAGAGAAAATCTCCCATTCCATACATGATTTAATAGCCTACTGCAAGTACAGATAAAACAAACAATGTAGCAAGAAAAAAAAAAACAATTTCCACCTTCCCTTAGTTCTTATTACAGAGCTCAGCCTTGTACGATCGGTTTTTGCCTTGGGGGTAGCTCTGCCAGAACATAAAGAAGTCTTTTTCCTTGTCCTTTTTCAGTCCAGTCCCCTGAGACACTGACTTCAATAAATACTGATGGTACTCAGCAGGAATGGACTTTTGTTAATAAATGCTGGAGAAATACAATCCTAAATCTAGTAACTTTGCTGCCAACTAAGTGAAGGAATGACCACACTGATTCAATATAACCAGAGGAGCTGCACTTAAAATACCAGTCTGCTGGTTCTCATACCTTCTCCAAAAATCCACTTTTGACCCTAATCTCAGCTGCTTCTCATATTCCTTCTTCCCATCACTTATAAAGTAAATTTCAACAGTAAAAAGTACCATTTTACTTCTCCCATTTTATCTGCTGTTTGCAACAACTTCGCAGCTGTCTTGTTGACTGGTTTTGCTCTCACCCACGTGTCCAGCAATTCCCAAACTCTAGACTTCAGCTTAGTCTCTCCCTCCCTTGGCCAATTTATGACTTTCAACAGTTTGAATTCAAAATAACATCCTGATTCACATGATCTACTCTCATCCTGCTTTTTCCTCCTACTTCAAATCCAAGCTTTTGTCTAACTGTTCTTGCTACCCTTCTCCATAAGGTATCAGGACTTTTCCATTGTCCCCTTTGTATTCTTGTTTACACCTGTTAGGTCTGTGATGAATGGCACTTGTTTTATTTATTTAGTTTCCTGTGGGAGTACTTTATAAGGCTGCTTTGTTGCAAAAGAGGGCACCTCTGCCTGCCTGCATCCAGTTGCAGCATGATGATACAGGCAGTGAAAATCACTGGTGGGAGAGGGAAGACGGTCCTTCCCTGAAAGCAAATGGCTGTGCTCGCCAGAGGAAACCTTCCTACAGGACAGGAATAAGTAAGAAAGAAATGGGGAGGAAGGAGGAAGGCAGGGGAGCATTAGCAGTCATGTCAAGACAGAGGTTTTTCCCTAGACCAACAGGGAAGTCCGTGGAAGCTTTTCAAACCAGGAAATCACTGAAATGGGAAAGATTGACCCTGCAAGAGCAGAGAGAGCAGGATTTTTCTTATCCTTCTGTTTTAATACACTCCTTTTTCAGAAGTCACCATGCTAACAGTTTTGTTCAAACTGAAAAATATTGGTAGTTTTGATAAAAGAGCCTGGCAGACTGCAAGCTGTTCTAGTGGCTTTAGTACACTCACAAACATAGGAACAAATCAACAAAAGCTAAGAAATTCTGCCCCATAATCATCCACCTATAAGGCTTTACCAATCGTTTTTGCACAAGTTAACTGCACCCCAGTCACATTTAACATCCCACAATAACATAAAGCAAAACTTGGACATGTTCTCACTTTCATGGGTCTGTCACACTGAGGCTGTATCCAAACACTTTTTCCATCTAAGAAGATGAATGTGTATCTGCCAATCGTTTTCAAGTGGTCACTACTGTATCTTCGCTTCAAATACTTCATCAAGACCCTCTTCTACTATGCATAAATTAAAATATATACATGTAGCAATGCAATGTAAGCACCCTGACCCTTTCCACTCCATATGCTGTTCTGTAGAATAGAAATTGTACAGGAATCAGCTTAAGGCGTAAGACATTTCCAGTTAGGTGTCTACACACAGGTGTCCACAGAGGTACTGGTTGTCTACACTCCCATTATAATCAATGCAGATCAACTCAATACAATGAGCCTAGAGAGTGATTCAGCTCATGTTTAAATCAACATCTAGAGTATAATTCACCTATCATAAATGCAGGACATAGGCAAGTCACTGAACATAACTGTCTATAGAGTACTATTCACTAGAAGATCCATCCTAGCTCCCAGCTGTCTCTCCAAAAGGACATGGAGTGGGTCTACTGAAAGCTACCAGCCCGTGCAGGTGTCTCAGGTTCTTTTGCATATCTCCAATATCATTATATATTTAGGCAACTGAATTGAGCCTGTGCTGATGAATAGCTGAATCCCAGCTCACCAGGCTTTACCGACCATATTAATGGTCGGCTTAGGCACCCACTACACACTTCAACACTCAAAAGAGAAGGATCTTTACCACAGCTTGAATCATAACTGCTGTGCCCTCCAGGATGCAACGGCCATACTTACTGCTTTGCAGCCATCACTGAAATTCAGTAACAGCAAAAAAATTTTTGCTCATCTTTTGTTTCAATATATCAACATTTATCTGTTACTCTGAAATCAGGATGGGTATTTTCTAAGAATCTATCCTGTTTCTTGCTCATTAGATGAGTAAGGTTTGGGGTTTTGCCCTCAGCGACAGGAAGCTTCTGAAGCTGCCTGTAGAAAAGGAGACATTCTTGCAAATCTAGTGTGGTAAATAAGTCACTCAGCTTTCTTTGCATGAATGGATTCATTATGTGCAGATGTTTGGTGCAATTCTACAAGTTTTTATGGATGAACAAGTCACATCATTATTGTGTTATCTGACCAGAAACGAAGCACGGACCGATGCCATGTGAAAAAAATAAAAAAAAAAAATTTAAAAGTGTTTTTTGAGTTAGAACCTTAGGAAAATCTGAAAGATACTTGCAAAATCAACAAGAACATACATGGAGATGCTAGACGGCTCCTGTGATGAATAACAACTCATCACAAAATAAGAAACTGAATTTTTTCATTACATTCCTGTCTCTATAATATCCTATAATCTGCTTTGGCAATTTTACTACAACATCTAGAAAACCACTTTAAACTGTACTCCGATAAATCCTCTCAAAGGCAAAGAAAAAAATGAACACAAACTATTTCATTATAGCAAGCAAGGAAGATGAATATCCATGGCAATTTTCTAATTTCATTTGTGTCTTGGACTGAAGAAGGGACTCATGTGAGTACTTACGCTGGCAACTACAGAAAAAAAGAGCTAATTATAAATCATATCTCCATACTTTTGTCCAGTTGCATGACAAAGAGTTCCTTATTTTTCAAATCTCATGGCAATGTAGTACAAAATCCTCTTTCAGATACTGCTGAAATACATTTAAGTTAGAGAAAACAGTTAACTCAGAAACATCCACAGGCATCAGTAAGGAATTAGACCACCATCCGAACTGTAAATTTCCTTATTTTATTAACAAGAGACATGTTCTAAATAGAAAAACATTTGGAGCCAAAATACACCAAACAAAAAGAAGTACTAGGGCAAGGTAGCTGGTGAAGAAAATACTGTCACACCTGCCAGTTAGTTTATGAGTACATTTCTGTTAGCAGGAACATGCATGAGAAGTAGCAGCATTTGCTCCCCATTGCCATGGCACAGCAGGGGCCAGGGGCTTCCTGGGGGCTGGGGCCCACTGAGGTAAGGGCCCGGCAGCCAGAGCCTGTTTCATCACCCCAGCCAGAAGCAGGGCAGCTGGGGGCACCAGGGCAGCCCCAGCCCAGGCACCTCCCCGAGGACAGGACAGGCTGCCAACCCACAGACAGGCATGGGGATCAGGCCTGTTGAGGGGAACAGGGGGTTCTTAACCATTGGGGCTTCTCCTCAGCACTTCTCCAAAGCCCCATCTATGAGCATGGATGGCTAAGTACCGACCAAGCCCTGCACCTCCTCACCAGTACTGGTGCAGTCTGACAATCCCTCAAACAAAAGTTTCTGGGACAGAAGGAGAGTTTAGACAATTTTACCCTCAGTGTGGACTTAGCTGACAGGAGAGGTACTTCTCCGATGCACGAAGATGTGAAGATTCCCAAATATTTACCAGAGACTGGAGTTGTTCATCAGTGTTTCTACTCTCCAACCATTGACCTCCAACCAGAAATGCTCAGTAGTAACAGATGCTACATTTTAAAAAACTAGTTTTCTACCTACATAAATTGTGACCCTTACTCTCTGTGTTTATCCCAAGTACGCTTTTCTCACTGAAAAAGGCAGACATCTGAGAACTCCAGCACAGGACAAAGAACCAGCAAATTTATCCATAAATGTGTGTACTTTACATGACAAGCTAGCCCTACCTACTTTCTGGCCACTTTGGCATTGTTGAAGTTGTACAAGTAGATGTTCCTGCCTGTGACTACCTCCTGATCACATGCAACAGTTCCGTGGCCTCTCTGCTGAAATACATGGCAGAAATACACCCAAACTGGGAAAGCATTGAAACTATGGTTCCAGCAAAGGGAATAGATCTAATAATGCTGTTTAAAATTAAGACGACACCTAAAGGGCTTTTGGTTTCCTTCCTATTAGAACTTCCTATCATGAGCTAAAAAAAAACCTTTAATGACAGTTAAATCAAAGCATCCAATGTAAACAGAGATCTACTACACAGTATTTTGTTTTCACAGCACAAGTCATAGGTGAAAAAGATACTAATTACAGCACTATTGCAGCTGTATTAATTACAACTGCATTAATTTGAGCAAATTTCTGTAATTTAACTAGGTTGGCACTTAAAAATGCTTGTTCAATTACGATGCACCTCAGAACTCTGTATGTCTCTCTTCAACAAGTTGGTAAACTTTTAAGTTAGTGCTGTCAAGGTTATGTGGCTATCCCTTCAAAGGGGATGATTCACAAATGTTATCAGCAGAGCTAATAAAACTGGCTAGCAGGCACAGTTCTGCCTCTTTGACCTATTGTCTGCTAAAGGCCTCAAATTCCAGGCTTCTGTCACTTGTTTTGGGCCCAGTCTGACAACTGTCAGTCTACAAAATTCTACATTACTTCAAAAAAAAAAAAA
>WBMW01005913.1:462327-498922 GCA_013396635.1 Penelope pileata
CACTAAAACAGAATCTTAAAAAACCTTATAACAGAAGGGTTAAGGTTGGAAGGGACCTCTGGAGGTTTTTCTCATTTGGTGCACTCTGCCCAAGGAAGGCTGCCTAGAGAGCAGGTTGCCCAAGACCACATCCAGGTGGTGTTTTAAGATCACCAAGGAGGGACACTCCACAACCTCTCTGGGCAGCCTGTGCCAGTGATCAACTATGGACAGATTTCCTATGCAAGAATGGGGTAAAGGAAAAATGAGCAGGAGTCAAAGAACCAAGTTCAGAGGTCATCTATGTACAGTCAGTACCTGAGGTTTTTACATTCAGTCCACTCAAGTCTCAGCTGACCCAGCCAGAACCATCAGGTTCCTCTTGTCTTTAGCAACTTGAGACTTAGCTATACACCTGAAACAGTTAAAATCCTGTAATGCTCTGTATTAATAAAGGAAACGCAGACAGTATGTCCTCTGAATATCTAAACACAAAAGAATCAACATAAACAATCAGCCTTTTTCTTTAAAATTGGTATTTTACATAGGTGTATGCTCTCAGATGAATTTTTAACTAGACTACAATGACCTGAAAGGTGGAAAATTATAAAGATAGTCGTTCTTAAACAGCATGTAGCCATAACATAATCTAACCATATTTTTGCAGTTTGTGGTGACTAATTAAATAAATGTCACTGTCTACAGGAACATATGTTAACAGCAATTCTGTGCATGACTGTATGCATGTGCAAGTGTGATATCCAAAATCAATT
This sequence comes from Penelope pileata, assembly GCA_013396635.1. NCBI lineage: Eukaryota > Metazoa > Chordata > Aves > Galliformes > Cracidae > Penelope > Penelope pileata. Next base: position 463,080 of record WBMW01005913.1, read on the forward strand.
AACGGGTCTCTACTAAAAATGTATCTGCACAACATATAGTAAAAATATCTCAGGCTTGACTGCAGAGGCAGTGAAAAGCCTGAAGCTGTGGAAATTGAATGAATGTACAGAAAACTATTTTAGCTTCAACTAAATAAAACCTCAGAGAAGGAAAAACTAACAAATACGTTACTGATATCACTAGAGGCAAACTTTAAGAAAATGATGACATAAGCATGGAAAACTACCCTGTGGCTCAAGATGCATGTTGGCCTGAGAGGAAACACAAGTTGTAGCGAAGCTGGAGACGTAAGTTACCTGCATGCAGCAAACTGCCTGCACATGCATCGCTCACCCTTCCAACACAAAATCCAAAGATGTATTCCTTGCATGTCAACCAAAATACAGAACATGGGGTATTACACTCAAAACACCTCAAGGGATTCAGACAACCTCCTACATATTTCTAGATAGCAATGAGGTACCTTGTTTGTTTAATGTATATTGTTATAAGTCCAATTGTCATCATTAACTACAACACTTGATATCCCACAGGTGATCTGCTGTCTGAGCTATGGAGAACAACTATTAACTGCTGACGTGCCAATGAAGCAGTGGATGTGAATATACCACCTGCTGATCTATTCTATCTTAAATAAAGGTAAAACTGCCGTCATTGCCAGTACAGTGACCCAAAGTAACACTCATCTATGCTGTCTGATAGCTTAACGTTGCTTTGGATTTGAGTTACATTACACTTAAGAATAAATATGAATAAAAACTCCCTGAAAACTTTTGCTTCTTAAAACAGATAGGGAGTCAAAGTCAGCAATGGCATGAACTGCTGCATCTCTCACAGGTTTTGACACAGCTAACAAACACATGTGGGGTGGAAACAGACAAAATCAAGTTGAAGCCCAAGTTCCTGCTAGCACAACACATTTCAAACACTTCAAAAAAAAAAAAAAAAGCTATAAACTCATAAAACGATGCAAAGATGTGTTAAAATTAGAGATTCTGTGTTTTAAAAATGCTATGCTTCTTGTGTTTGTTGGACATATCAGGACCTGAACCCAACTGTATTATGGAGAGTGATGCCTGACACTGCAGAGACCCAAAGATGACATTACTTGGTTAAAAAAAAAAAAAATTAAAAAAAAGAAGTAGTAGTTCCACCCAATGGCACTATCAGTGTGTTCTTCATTTCCAAAATGCACCTAAGTTACGTACATAACCCTAAGGAAATTAAAACCCAAAGCAGACTGAGAACCGCTACTCATGAACAGCCTCCCAGAGCAGAAGCTGATTTCTGCAGACCATTTCTGCCAGCAACTGGTGAAAATCCATCGCTAGTCAGACAGGAGCGAACACAGGAAGAACAGGCTGACTCCAGACAGGGAAGGAGTAATGTAAGGTTGCTGCGGATAAGGAGGTACTGCTCATGGAGGAGGAATTTGGAGAAGCTAAAAGAGGTGGCTCTCAGATAACTGGATGACCTACATAAAGATCATAGGGCTTGGATTCTTTTTTAGAAAAATTATTTCTATCCAACTGCAAATCAAGCACAATATGAAAACAATCAGGATTTCCATCTGATTTCCAAATCCTGTGTAAGAGCTACAGGCCCATTTTCATTTATTTGTTTGATTTGTGTCATTAATATTTGTTTATTGATACAGAAAAAGAAACTGAATATCAGCACATACTCTCTGAGACTTCTACCAAAATGAGAACAATCCTGCACTCAGTGCTGCCAGCCCTCTGCCGTTCTCTCAGGCACCAGCGGCCATGGCATGCAATTACAGGTCAGTACAATGGGGTGTGCAAAACTCTTTATATTGCTGTCACCGGTGAGACTCCAGGGAAATTTAATCTCAGGCAGTCTAAAGAACAGAGAATGAGAGAAGTCAACTAACAAACAATTTCCTATCAGCATCAATGCTGTCTCACATCCCAGACATTTATTGAAAGGCAGAAAAGGAAAAACTAACAGATTGGGATTTTTTACTTTTATGAATAGCACTAATCTAATGAAAATGGAAGAAAAGATTTAAAGGGTAGTCTTCTCTCTCTTTTGTTTCCAGCATAAATGCCAGTGATTCATTCAGGAATATAAGCAGGGAACCAGAGCTGAAGCATTCCTACAGCAGAAGCAAACAAACAGGAGCGAAGGTTTAGTAATTACATAAGATAGGGATTCTGTGATTTCACCTCTACATTTAAAAGAGCATTTTATTCATTTAGCATCATATGGGATACACTAAAAGAAAAAGAGAAGCAGTTACAGCTACTGCTTACTTGCACAACCCAAGTTATATACGTAATATTTAAACCCTTATTTTCTCTTTGCTTATTATCCTGTTGCGACTGAAACTCTTAATCTGAATTCACAGCAGGGTGTTTGCTCAGGGCTTTATATAGAAAAATCATGCCGCTATGTATTGCACAGACTTTCAAACAATACTAAGAATCGCTTTATTTGTAACAGTAGTAGAGAGCTCTAGTACATGGCAATTTGCTTGGCAACTCAGAATAATACTTGATGTGGAGCAATTATTTTGGAATACCACCATTTTTCTGAAATCAATCCCCGTTATTAATTAATACCCAGAACTCTAACAGTGCTTTCATCGCAGCGTAATAAAAGACTCTACAAAGAAGTAATTACATCAGAGTATTTATTCTGGAATAACTATTTCAGTAAGTTTCCAACTGAAGACAAATTCTTTTGCTATGACAGTGACCAGAATGCAATAAGTAATTAACATTTCAGTTTTCGACACTTAAAATTTTTAACTGACCTGTAGCTTCAACTGAATGGATAGGACAAACAGGGTACTGAAGCATTTCAGCCACAGAAGTGCTACCCTGCAGCACAAGTGGTGACAAAATCTTCCCTGATGACCACACAAAACTCATCTGAAAAGAGCCCTAAGGGCCACTTCTGCTGTGTGAAAGTGTCTAAGTTTTAATTCACATTTCAAATTCTCAACATCAGAGTCCAAGTTACATCAGTCAGGAGGAGTCAGTTTGTGTTGTCTCATGAGAACTCAGAGAGACCAATTTATAGCACACAAGTTACAGGTAATTTTTTTTTTAAATACTAATGTAAACACAAACAAGTACTTGAAGTCATTCTGGACAACAGGCTCCAGCTGAGATCTGGTTGAGTAGTGGTGTTAAAAAAAAGCTAGAGCTGAAATTGCTGTGTGTAGCCTCCTCACTCTGAAGCAATGTCTTAACAACTGACAAAACCACAATCCTCCAGATACTGGATAACCTGCCATTCTTTTTACTTTTTTGGCAAATAAGTACAACATATATTCAGCCTGTTTTGATTTTCAAGAGCTCAGATTTGGTGAATGGCTGCTGCAGTGCGGTTACTTTGCTTCAAACTTCACGTAAGCAAGGGCAAAAAAGAGACAGAGTAGACAAGTGTCAGCTTCAGATCCATTAACCGGCAGCTCTACCATTTAGACGTCCTCCTGGAGGACAGGTTCCTGGAGTCAGTTTGCTTTTACATCCATCTGTTGTAGCAGCTATACCTCCTAGCCACATATAAACAAGTGGGATGGTTTTACTATCTTACAGAGTTGGAAACATCCCCTCTGCATTTAAAACCCTCAGTGCAATGCAGGAAAGCACCAAACAAAGCAAGAACTCCCTCCTCTCACAGGGGGTCAGAGACAAGAGATACCACGCTCTCCTGGTGCAAGTATTATGAGTCTTCTTTGCAATCAACACTTCAGAGACATCTCTCAGCTGTCACAAGAGCATTACCACCAGAATATACTGACTGCACCTCATATTATATGATTATACGCTTACTTAACACAAAAAAACTACCAGTAAACCATATGTAGCCAGAGATGCATCACTGATAAACTATGAACATTGAAGAAAAAATATCTTAAGAGACAACCCTTCCGCTGACAGTTCAGATATAGCTTTCAGCCTCATTTTAGTGAATAACAAGAACTTTATTGTCCAAGCTGCTGTTCTGCATTACATTTGACTATGGACAATGACATTGCTGAAAATCATATACATGAAAAATACAGAACAGTAAAACTACTGTTGTTAAAAGTCATAGTTACTGAAGGCACAATACCACAATATGTTTTCATGTATGAATTTTGCATGGCCCAAATTTTGGAAGTTTGTTAGACACAGCCAACTCCGAACCAGACACTGAGAGCTGAGAAGTATAGCTATAAAGAAAGATTAATTCAAGGATCGACGCTCCTCAACACAAGGTATAAGAGCAGCTCAGAGTAAAACACAGACTCATATATGGTTGGTTTTGTTATTCAAATCAGAAATAAATAACTTACAATCTTTCAAAAATGTTATGACCCATACACGCAAACGTATCTTGACTTACCATGTCAAAACTCAGTTTAAACATAAGAAACAAAAAAAAATGTCAAACATGGCAGGTTATCTTTTCTTCTTTTGCCTCACATGTATGAATATTTTTGGAAAAAGAAAAATACATGTTGAAGGATAATTTCTCTGCAAGAACGTGGCCTTTGCATTCAGACTGAACTTTCAAAAAGCAGAAGAGGCACTGATGTGCCTGACTCTCGGTGAAGTCAATGGCAGCCAAGTACCAGAAAGCCATTTATGTATTTATTCTAATGAAAAGCAAGGCCTTAATTACAGGTCTCCACAGAGAACCCTCAGTCATGGGTCTGAAATCAAAGGTGTGGGGAGAACAGCTTGATCAGGCTTTTAAGTTATAACCGCAAACCCCAAATGAAAAAACTGAGGAGCAAGAGAGAAGTGTTGTGTGCAATGCAAACTAATTAATTTCATGGGAAAATTAACGATTGTGACCCCAATCAGAAACAATGGTCATCTGATCAGAGGAATTCTGCCCTCCCTAATTCATTCAAGCACATCAACAGTAAACTAAATCCTATCTGCCACAGTGTGTAAGGGACCTCCTGCTCAGCGACAACAACTACACTCAAGTGACTGCCGTGAGTACCACAGCGGTTTGCCCTGTGAGAGGTACCAATGCCCTATATTCACAGGAAAAAGAGCATATTGCTTAACTTGGTCTTCAGTATCCGCTCCCTCTCTCCCTGCAAGCAAGCAGAAGTGGTCAACATTAGACCTCTGTGGCTCTCTTTTCTTTTTTCTGACATCCTATGAGAAAATCACAATGACTAAGTTCTTGCACTAACACAGAGCCGGCAGTGCCAGCTCTGAACTTCATTCAATAGGCAGACAGGCTACTCTAAAGCCCTTGCACCAACCAATTTGAGATGCATGAGCTCCTGGCAGCAAAATAATTATTTCCTCAGAGGTTCTTATTGTCTTCAGCACGCCATGAATTCTGTTCAAGTTCAATGTCAATTTATCACTCTACATTACTTGCAGCAGCTGACATCATGGGTGCAATTGTTAAAGAAAAGGGAAATTATTTCTGCCCTTGTACATTTAGATTCCCCTCCCCCAGCCCCAAATAAGTGCAGTGAAGGGAAAAAGCTTTGAGCAATGTGAAATCACAGAATGCCTCTCTATAAAAACACTGCCCTTTTCCATCAAGCCTCTCTATCTACCACAGCTGCGTAATATCAGCTACCAGAGGGAGCTGAAAGGGAGTAGACAAAGTATGGCCTGAGAAAGGCAATATTTTGTGAGTGCAGTGTAGATCTTTCCCTCTAATATGCAATGCTTTCTTTAGGCTTCACACAGCCAGGTGCTGAGCACACTGGCCACCCTCTTACAAAGCATGTCAGTGTGCGCTGCTTTTTAATCACAGTCACTCTGGCACAAAATAAAGTACTGAGCTGAGGTGAGACCAAAGTGTCAGCACTCCACAGGCTTGAGCCTACCAGTGGTACCAGTAACCAGGCTTACAATTAATGACATCCCCCACAAAACGAGGGAAACATGGAAACATGGGTGTACCCATGGCAGTGCACAAGATGAGAGGTTAAAAGTGACAAGACTGAATTTTGATCACCACTAAAAGGGATGACAACATCTATTTAATTGAGCACGCTGAAACCTTAAAGCCTATGAAGAAGTGCAGTGTGTGCAGCACAACCCAGGAGCAAGTAGCTACAGCCCAGCCGGTGGCCCCGCTCCTCTCACTGGTGCCCAGCGACAGGACAAGAGGCAGTGGGCACCTACTGGAACATGTGGAGCATCTGAATATAGGAAAACTTTTTTTTTTTTTTTACTGCGTCTTTGAGGTAATTTCTCTTTCTGTGTTCACTCTGGACAGATTCTTAGCAGTTCATCCCACAAGCAGCAAGTTTTAGTAGTCTAACAGAAGTCCAACCCAACCCCATGTTTCGTATTACTACCTAAAATGCTAAACTGATACGCATGCGAATGCTTGCCATGTTGGATCCTCATTGACTTGTCCTTCAAGGCAGGCTCCAACACTCTGAACCATGAAGACACTCCTGTCTTCCTGTCATTCCTTTGTTAATTGCATGTTTTCCAAATTCAAATACTGCACTAACAAAGTGCAATAACAAAGTGCAAACCCAGAAAACATTATCACTGGGCATCCTGCTATGCCCATAAGGGTCACTGGCACAGCAGGAACTTAGTGATCTGCCACTGGGGCTAATGAACAGAGATTAGCAACAAGTCCTCATTCTCGTGGTGGACCAACACTGGAAAGAGAAAGCCCTTCCTGACAGGAGATTTCAAAGCCACTTGAAGGCTCAGCAGTGGTGATATCCAGGAACACCATGTTCTCTGCCAGATCAGGAGGACAGTGTTGCAATGGCAATGCATCTTCCTACTCTGATCCAGAAAGCATATCTCATTCTACACTTTCACCTTTCCTCTATGTCGCATCTCTCTCTTACTTGTTGTTGCATCTCTTCCCTTTTTATCTTTTCTGTATCTCTGGTTCCTCATTTCAATACAACCTTACCAACAAATCATCACTCCCAAGAAGCACAGTCCATTTCAGTCTTTTCCTTATCCCCCAAAAAATATCATCATCTGGTTTAGATGTTGTCCTCTCTACATCTAAACTGGGAAATCTCTCCATCTACATAGCCTAAGACCTCTAGGGAGTCTAAACAGGCTACAGAAGAAAGACTGGTCCTGTGTTCCCTGCTCAGATGCAGGAACCCAGCCCGAATCTAGCTCTAGCGGTTACAGAAGTGGGCATTGGTATTACAGCCTTATGAAAATGAGCAATAAAACGAAATAAAGACAAAAGCAAAACACATACATACTGTTGTACTACTTATTATTGAAGCAGCCAACAATTCCATTTCTCAGTTTATACAAAGGAGCTGAGAAATATATCCCATTCCACCATCAAATCAAGGATCTTGCTATATCAATTTCTCTTAGTCATCGCTAAGCCTAAAACTCGCAGGAGATAATCTGATAATAAGTCAAATCTACGTCATACAGAAGTTAATTTGAAAATGCATGTTGCATTACAGAAGAATTTTACCTTGCAGACGAAAATCAAAATTGCAAACAGATCAGCACTCCTTGAGACAGCAAGACAGCAAGGCCTTATGAAAAAAAGCAGACAAAGTAAAGTTTTCAGGCCATTTTCTGGAGATTAAATTGCATCTCCACTACATACAAGAAAAAAAAAAAAAAGAAAAGGACAAAGATTTGATGACTTGAAGTTTATCTGAAAGCTTGGGGCTTGATCTAATGTAGCAGGGCTGTGCTTATTGTTTTTAAAGCCAAAAAGTTTTAAAATGGAAAGTTAGGTCTATAAGATGACTCCACTGCAGTGAAAAGGAGCTAAAATCTGATCTCCTTTGAATATTGATTTTTATTCTCTTTCCATATATATACACACCACATTTCTCCACCTTTTTTCACCTAAATAAGCCTATAAGGTACAAGAAGAAAAAAAATGAGGCATATACATTACACTCCCAGAACTGCAAGAAGTAAGGTGTATGAATAGGCATTCCTGCAAAATCTATTGCTTCTCCTTCTCACCACAGCCTTTGACAAAGTTGAAAGACATTTGAAATATGCATTGATGGAGGATTTTGGCAGTAAAAGAAAAGGTCAAACCAAAGGAAACACCACAGGAACATGTTTGATTTACAATTTTCAGCTCTGGCTTAAAATAACGCAAGAAGTTCATGAGCAGATTGTACCAATGTAAATCAGCTTTGTATTGTGGTTTGTGCAACCCTTTAGTGCACGTTTAGGGAGGAAAAAAATAATTTTTATGAGATATCCTCCTAAAGCCAGTTTAAGACAGTTCTGAAGTTAAAGAAACTGAAGCTTTTACATACTCTATTTAGTTATTTTTTAAAAAAGGTACAGGAGAAATCTCAGGCTGCTTGGATGCTTTGCTGGCTGGACATGGAAACATTTTTCTAAGCTGGATTGTGTGACAACTGGCTATACCTATTTCCAACATCTCCCTTTAGGATAAACTGCAGAAACCAAAATCTCCTGATTACTTCTGATTGTTAAAGAAACTATATAATTTTGGGCTTGAGTAGTCTGTTGGCTTGGTGTCCTGGCCAAAATCCAGCTTCAGTAATTACTGTGAGATGCATCTTGCTGCCCTTAAGCTGCATTCAGCAACATTCACTTGCTTTCATTCTCCTCCCTACGCTCACAGATAAAACTGTGTAAATTGTTCCAGCACTCCTTTGTCAAAAGAGAACTTCACTGAAGTTCTACATACATATGGTGAGATCATCCTCAAGAAATCTTTCTAGCTAATCCACAAATTACAGACAATAAAATCTTGATTAACCCCACTTCATAGCAATGATTAAAAGTATAATCAGCCTTCCTTAATAAGACAGATAAGCACAGACTGGGAGGCATCTAGCTGCTGCTGGTGGCCTTGGAAAGCTCCCAGACAGACAGAGATTGTAGTATGTATCCAGATAAATGAAAAATAAATAATTTTTCTCACCTGCAGTGACGTAAGCTATATGCTTCAAATGCAGAACGTGTCATTTAGAGTATCTCTGCATGCATCTTAAATGCACTACAGTTGCGTGAAATCTGCATCATGAAAGATTCAGGGGAAAGACTGATGTTATTCATTGTTTTTGTTTAGAAAGGATTCTTCTTAGAATAGCTTGGCTTTGATAAATCAAACAGAGTAGCATATGGGAGTATGGTGAAAGGACTGTTAGAAGTTCATAAACTGGAAGGAGATAAACGTGAATGCAAGCAGGACAATGAGAGATGGTCAAAAAGCGTATGAGAAGGGAACAGAGAAATTAGGGAGAAGGGGAAAGCTGGACACAGAGGTAGGAAAAGAGCACACGGGGAGCAGATCGAGGCCAAGAGTTCACGGGAGAGCCAAAAGGTAGTGTTGGGAAGGAAAGCAGAGACTGAACACAATGCCCCACATCGCCTCTGCCTTACAGCTGAGGCAGGAGGAACCACAGGGAAGCTCTCCTCACCGAGTTTTGTTCAAGCTTCTCCATCAGGACCTGGATTTCTCTCTGTCTGAGAAAGTCAGACCCCAGGTAACAACTCCAGTCTCTTTTATCAGCACTGAGGATTCCTCAGTGCAGGCTGTAACCTTGTCTGACTAGAACATCCGAGAAGCTCTTCCCCTGACTGCCCTGAGAGCATCCCTGACCCTTAAATTTTGTCTGCTGGGGCTCAGGGCTGGCTTCCTGCTGGGGACCACAAACAGTGCCATTGGGACACCGGGGCCAATGTCCTGGCCCGTCCCCAACCCACCAGAGGTGTCTAGTGCCCAGGGCTCATGGTTGTGGCACAGCGACAGCACTGCCAGAGACGTCCTGCCTCTTCAGGCGCTTCTGACTGTGGGAGAGTTTTAAACTTTTGCATATAAAAGCCCTTTTAAATTCATCTTGCTTTGAAACAGAACCGCATGGCATTTTATAATTAGCTACTAACCCAGGGAGCAAACGCTGTCTTACACCTCGGCAAACAGATTTTTTGTATTTATAATGAAAAAGCTAACGATTCGAAAAAAGTATCAACCAGAACAAGACACCACTCTCCAGTGGTGTGGGCTGTTTACCCTGATGCCTCAGGATCCACAGCAGCATGAAGACTTGCGTTAGCTGCCAACCAAGCAGCCTCTGTGGCCAGAAACTTCGATGCTATGTAAAGGCACTCAGCATTAGTTGGGACATTGGCTTTGGAGAAATCTCCGGACAAATGGGAAGGGGAGGATACTCAATAGACAAAGAAACAGCCAGTTCATGAAGATTTCAAGCAATACTGTATGTATTACTGACATCTCCTGCAATATGGCAAACACTCCCTGCACAGGTGGTCCTTGCTGAAAGAAGCTCAAAGTCCGTTCTGAGATGGGATACCTCCTCTTGTACAAAACACTAAAACAAAGACAGCAACCAAGGTAGAAGCGATTGTCCTTTCAGATTACAGCTGGTTTCTGTATGGTCATCTATTGCATTTTGACAGCACCAAAAAACATAGCACATCACTACCACTAAAAATCCCACAAAGATACATGTCAGACTTTGTAACACTTCTTAGAAATATTACGTCTTTTATTCCTCTGTCAGCATGCCCATGACTTCACCAGTCTCCCTCCAATTTCCTTTCAGACATTAAGAGAACACTTCCTGACTTGCAACACAAAATATGAAACCTTTGAAACAGAAAAGCTCATTTTTCCACTTCATCAGATGCTACTGCTGTTCAAACACATCTCAAAAAACACTTCCTGTGTTTGTGGTCTGCATGCTCTCTCATTTTCCCATGCCAAGAAACCAGCTATAAACGCCAGAGCGTGAGTTTCTCTCTCCTCCTGTCCAGTTGATGTGAAATGCAGCTGGAATCTACTGCTCTGGTTGCTGTGGAAAATCACGTAGAAAGCAGTAAAAATACAGTGATGCCAGCTTCAGCAAAAAGAACCTCTGTTCTCCTGTGTCAACCATTGAGATGTAAATAATAATAATAAAAACTAAAGCAGTTCTAACAGAATTACTTTAAATTGCACGTATAAATCAGGTTCAGAATCCAGTAACCCTGTGTATGTCCAAGATCAGAGGCAGAGGTTCTGCAAGTCAGTTATTTTCTTGCTTTTAGCTAGATGCTGCCCATGCAGTTCTACAGGTGCTGACCCACCACCTCTCTTTGTTCTACTGTATGCCTGCTCACATCACAGCTTCAAACTCCTGTTGGCCACCATGGGTACCAGGCTCTGACGGCTCTCCTCATTGACACAGAGATATTATTTTAAGCTATTTGCAGGAATTTGACCTCATACACCATCGCTGAAGCCTGGCAGTGTGTGACTGCCTAACTCTGACAAGCCTGTTGAGTCACAGGTGCCAAAACCAAAAGACAGGAACAGCAGGGGAAGATGCTCAAAGCCACATCTGCTTGCCACTTGCCCAGACTAACCCAGAGGAAGCACGGCAAAACACATGCAAGCGGAGTGCAGTTGGAAAGAATGGCCAGTCCTATCTTGTAAAACCTCCTCTGGGAAATGCTGATCCCCAAAATGATACTCTGGATTACTTAGGCTTGTTTTTTAACGTTCGCAAAACTTGTACGTGTGCACATAAAGAAGTTTACTTGCTTACTGAGCACATCCAAGTGGCTGCAGTTCACTAGCTTTTCAGCTCAAAGAAATATCTAATATAGTGACAACTTTATTTTCAATAAATTTTGCACCGTATGATCCATGTGCAGTGGTCCAGAGCCAATAAGTGGGCTGAGCTGTAGTCCCCTTTCTTGAAAATCGCAGATTTCTACTTAGGAAAATTATACAACAGAAAAGTTAGCTGATCCCTTATGCATCTTTCCTCAAAACGCACAACTGGACCCTACATTAGAAAAGCAGCCAACCCAAGTGTTCCAGAGCTGCTGGCATCAGCAAGGCTGATAAAGAGGCAAAATGGTAAGGGGTTCTGATAAAGACAGAAGCTGCTGCTTTATACACTCTGGTGGTTACAACTATTTTACAGAACCACCGGCAAAGTTCTAAGTGAGGCTTAAAATTGTGCACTAAATTTGATATGCTTGGTTTTTTGCATTTTTTTTTAATCAAGGCTTAAACAAATAAAATCCCATTTGTAAAACTGGAGAACTTGTATTTAGAGGTAAGTAGAACCCACAGGGATCAGGATTTCTCTAGATCTGGAATTAGGATTATTTGCAGTCCTGAAACACACCTCAGGTTCTGCACAGTCTCAATGCTTTTGCCTTAGCTAAGAAAATTTGTAGCTACTACAGTGTTAAAAGAATGAGAAATATCACCTCTCTGCTACTGATAAACAGAATTAATTTGATTAACTTATCGATTATATGTCTTATATTCTTCAGACATCATGTACATTCTTTTTTCTTGCAGGAACACTAAACTATTAGCAAAATCTTTTGCTAAGTGTATTTGGTGAGATAACAAGCCCTTATTAGAATTAGCTATGTTATTGCAGCTAAAGACAAGGGAGGTTCTTCTTCTCCCAAATTTATAGTTTTATAATTGAGCACGTCAATTAAGATTTAACCAAGATGTAGCAGGCAGTAGCTGAGGGTAATTACTGCAAAGTCACTGAGGTAAAGATATGTGCCTTTATTTTCCTAGAAGATGGATTCATTCTCTAGCAATTACATACAGCAACCAGCTTTATGCAACTTTGCTGCTTATTCATAGGATACTGTACATTAGCATGTTACGAGACGGTAGTGTCACACGACAGTAAATTTTATCTCCACGGTTTAAAAATAAACAAAAAAATAGCAAGTTTTATTTGTCCATGGGGAATCTGAATGCAGATTCCTTTTGTAATCTAGATGTTTGCATTTATGCCACCACATCCAAGTAAGCTTTCTGAAACTCAGGTCTTGTTCCTGCAGGCAGGATACACAGCACACTTAAGTTCTTGGTAGGAGGCACATTTCTGAGGGTTCCAAACGACACTCACAAACCTCATTATTTTAAAGGCCTGATCCTTAAAAGGGACTCATGCTCTGCCTGAGCAAAACAGGGTTTCAGAATATGAAACACTTCCAAGGAAGAAGACTGCATCTCAAGTGTTAGATGCCAGGCATCTATTAGACAATGTATTGATAACAACCTGATGGCATCAAATGGGGATGATGCATTCATATCTCATTGATGATTAAGACCATCTGAGATATGGTATCTGTGGGTTACAAGGGGTTATCCAGCTCTTCCACGTTCAGAACTACCCTATCTCAACTAATATTAAAAGTGGAAGCAAGAGCAGGAGGAGGAAGAGACTTTCCTGTATTATAAGACATCAGTACGTGGTTTGTGCTTTTTAGAAATGCAACCCTCAGACAAATTAAAACAAGCTTTTGAAAAGAAAGTAAATGGTGACCCTTCTGCCTTCATACCTACCCAACACTATGGCCTTGCTGAAAGCTCTAAAGGGATCTGCAGATACGAAGCCCTCATTAAAGTTACAAGAATTATCAAGTGATGTAAGTATAGTACTCAGTGCTGCTTCTCCATAACATAGACACTCACCTAAAATTACTCCAAATTGAAAGAAATTTAAGCTGAAGGAACACATTAAGTATCTGCAGCAAGGATTAGATTTGACAGCTTTCCACAATTATTCATTCATCAGTTATGCTGCAGAACTGCCCTTGTGTTATCTAGATGAAGGTCTTTCCAACGTTGTCTCCAAATACAAGGCAGAACATAGCATTATTTTTGCAGCACTTCTGAGTGGTAAGATTGTACGTATTAGCTGCACAACAGCCAAGTATTATCATAGCAGTAAGGCAGCATGAAATATAGCAGAAGTACAAGGGCTGAGAGGAGGAAATTGATGGGTATTTAAAACACCATTTAGTTGATTTACCTTTAGCATGAAGTACTGTCATTTAAAAATATCTCATGGAGATGTCTCTTTTCCAAATAAATGTCTGCACTGAGATTATTTACTAAAAGGTTTCTAAATGGTGCCATTAAAAGCAACACATTAAAATCAATTAAAAGGTTGTATAAAAATACCCATCTTCTCCCTGATTTCCTATGCTCTAGCCAGCACCATCACACTCTCTCAGACTCTTACTGCAGCAAACAAGGTGTTTTTCCCTGATTATAAGAGACCATATTCCAGCCATGAAAACATGATATTGGAAACCTGGCACTAGGCACTGCTTACATGTTCCTGGATGTGTCTACATCTTCATTTATCTTCAGGCTTCCTTGCATGAAATAAAATAACCTTTTGTGTGTATTGGGGAGGAGATGGAATGCATTCTGATCGGGTGGTGTTTGGTGAGGATTTTGATTCCCCCAAGAAGATGGAGAGAAACCTATTGACATTAATTTAGGAGTGAAATCCATCCCATCTAACTTAAGTCCTCAAAAACCTACCTGTTGAGTCTTGTAAGCTCCTATCCGTGAAGGACAGAGAAAGGCACATTCAGAAGACAAGAACCCATTCGAAGACAGCACAAGGACTCTCTCTGAGAGGGTCCATCTCCCTTCACCAAGCACAGAGGCAACACGCATTACCAAAGGCCCAATCTAGAGATGGCCAGTGTCAGGCAAAAAGAACCCAGGCCTACGTTACAGTTAATAGTCCATTCTTTATATGCATTTATATGCAAGTTCACTATCAACATTAATCTCATGTCCATGAAATCTGGCAACATTTTCTGAGGAGAAAAAAATTGCAGAAGGATGATAAATCGCTTAGGAATCTAAAACCCATTTTTCAGAAGGGCTGGTGCTACTTCAATTCTCACACACAGAAGAATACAGACATTACAAAAGGTGGAATCTGCAACTTCCACACTGGCCCGGATTTAGTTTCCCATATTATAGAAACTCACATATATTTACTAAAAATGTACACAAAATCAGAGTTCAAAAGAATAAAAACTGCACAAGCAATTTATTTGTGAAAATGATCCCCCCCCCCTTTTTTTTTAAAGCTATTTCCAGGCTGCAGAAATAAATCAGGCTTCTGGTTGTGACAAGATTGCTTAGGTAGCAGAGCCTCCTTCAGTGAAACAGAACGTTAGTACCAAGAGGAAAGGCAGCTGATGGCTGCATCAGGGCTAGCACTTTTTATCTCAAAGTGAGCAGACATTTCTTCTCCTTTTTTTCCCCCCCCTTCTCCCTGTTTTTTTCCAGTTTGGCTAGCACAGGGGGAAGAGAAGTTTTTCTCCTCTTTTCCTGCCTGAAGATGACTACTTTAAGCAGCAGCGTTGCATCTTCAATAGCAAAAAAATGTCTAGAACGAACCCTTCAAGCCTCCATCCATCAGCATCAGGAGGCTGAAGGTCAAACAAAGCATGATGCTTTCAGGCACTTCAGCAGAGAAACAAAGAAAGCAGAAGCAAAGGAAAAAGAAGGTGTAAACTCTGCATTATTTTTCTAGTTAGATGGCCCATGAGAAGCCAGTGGCCAGAGAGTTCTCCAAGGAATAAAATTTGAAATAAATTTCCCATCACCAACTAATTTAACAGCTTCACTTGTAAATCTCAAAAAACCACTATGTGCTCAGAGTTTGTGTGGTAATTTGAAAGACATGCCACCCTCCATTCACAGCCAAGCAGCTAGATTATCTGCTTTAGCAGACAAATTCCACTCATTCACAGCCTCAGAGCTGCTAGTGGTGCTTCCACCATAAGTGATAATTAGAGCAGAGAGAGAGCTACCTCCAGCCAGTGCGACTCCACTAACTCGATGGAATTTCACTCTTTTATTCTAGATCCTGCATTTGCTCTCAGGCCAGTGGGCAGAGAAAAGCATACCTCACATATCAGTGTATCCTTTGCTACCAGGAGGTAACCACTGTTCCACATTTCTATTTAAAAAATAAAAACTTTGGGGAAGATTTTGTTGTTATTGCTGTTCTCTCTTTCAAAGCAGTCTACAGAATGCTGTTTCACCCTCCCCAGAGGGGAAGTCCTCCTCAGGCAGTGGGTCTCCAGGAGGTTTCTGCTTCCAAAAGCTCAGAGCTCTGTGGTAAACCAGCGGGGCCTTGAGTTCACGCCACTAAAGAAACGCTTTGTGCTGACACATTATTTTAACACAGGGGATTTAAACCCCCAGCACGGGCTCCAGGAGCCAGATTTTTGGCAGCTGGGATGAAGCGACAGCGGGCCCAGCGGCGGCCTGTTGGGGAGGCTGGGATGCCCTTGCACAAAGGCATCGCTGCCCCTTTGAGCTGGGCTTTTATCAATGGGCAGGCCAGATTCCAGGCACTGCTCCCCTGTTGCCTAGCAGAGGGACACTCATTGAGGATCTGCTTGCAGTTTACATGCCACAAAGGAGGGGACAGAAGCCTGCCCCACACAACGCAGCGCATCAGGGAGGGCAGAGCTGCAGCCATGCTGCTCTCAAGTACCTCCCCCCACCCACAAGGCACAGCACTGCTCTCCTCCAAACAGGAGAATGTGGCAGCTCATAACAGCAAGCTTCAGATCTGAATGCGTATCTTTCATCACCATCACTAATAACTCTAAAATCACAGCTTTGACAAAGAGCTCAGTGTCACAAATCAGTGACACTGAGAACTTTAAATCATCCTTGTCTCCCTCTTCCTCCCACCAGCACTGAGCGAGTTCCTCCCTGTGGGCTCTGAAGGGCTTTCTGAGAGATGCTTCAGGAGACATCTCTTCTTCCATGAAAGATTGGTCCACTTTCCTACAGGTATATCCATCAGGTTCTGTTTCCCATTACCCAGCTTTTTTTACGTATCCCACTGGTCCTAATTACGTCTTTTCTGAGATGTCCCAAGCATTTTCTGCTACAGCACAGAAAACAAGCATGACTTTTATATTTTTTCCCTTAAAAATAAAAATGAGTGGTACAGTTAGCTTAGCTACTATATATGTTCTTTCCCATCCTTCAACTTTTCTGCTCTAAAATGAATATAACCTCTTTTCTAAGAGCACATTGCAAGACGACAGAGCTAGGACAGAAAAAGATGGTATCACAAAAACTTATAGCAAAGATAGCAAAGAGAAAATGTGATAAAAAAAAAAAAAAAGCAAGTGAGCTTTTCAGGAATAATCAATCTTAGGAGAGTACACATCCCCTTCAATGCATTTTGGGGCTTATTCTTGATCCTACGTCAGACATCAAACTTCAACTTACCACATAGAGAAATGATATTTTACTTTGGAAATAAATAAATTTTGCATTAACTTTATTACTACAACCCAGGATGAACAAGCAGGCTTTGTATTGAAGTTGGTAGGTTTCCGTGACATGCTATATCACCTTGCACAGATACCAAAACACTTAAGAATTATATTCTTTCTGGATTTCTTCACCTCCTTCAGAAACTGCGCAGCATGCCACTGTTGATTTTTCCTATTTCTGTAGGGCCCAATTCCTTTCTTTTTTCCTTGCTTTTCTTCACACTCTACAGAGACCTTCATTTTCTGTGTGCTGAAGTCGATCTCTTTTAAATATTTAATACTGAAATTTCAGGTTCATTAACTGCAGTTATTATTAGTTTGTTAACAGTTTTCTCTTTGTATAATTAACATTGTCAGCTATATAATACCCTGAAATCTAATTATTGATCTTTTTTGCTTGTCTGGGGTTTTTATGAATGTATATGCTAGAGTGTCATATCACAGTTAAACCACTGCATTTGTAGAGGGCTATTCTGCCTCTGACAGGAGGGAAATCTGTGTTCCCGTGCTTAATTGATAAAGATACCAATAGAGATACCAAAGACAAAACTGAGATAAGGAGCAGAGATTTCCCTAAGTTAAGGAAGATGCGGACATGCTGCAGAGGACACGAGTAGTCTGCAAAGTAGGCAGAGAAATGGACTTGCAGCCAAGTTTGGATCTGAAGCTGGACAAAAGCCTTCTGTCCAGATTATTACTGTTTCCAGGTCATCTTTAAGATAAAAAAACTCCAGAAGTACTATGTTGGTAATACAGTATACTAACTCTCAATTTTATTTCTGTTAAACAGGTACAGTTTGTTTAAAGTTATGTAGGAGGCCATTCTTGCCATGGCAAGCAATTCCAATTGCAAGGAAACTGAAGAAAGAGAATGAAGTTGTCAGTTGAACTGTCTATTTTTTTCTTCTTCTTTTTTGAGCCATGTCCATTTCTGTGGTCACTTAAAGCAGTAAATATTTCAGATGTAATCCTGGAATACCCACCCGGCTGAGCTTAGTGTTAACTCAATGAGTCGTAACAGCCAAGGGTTAATTATATTTAATCAAGCCACACAAGTAAGTGAGGAGGTAGCTTATTTACAGAGACTATTCTGTTGGCAAGAAAGAAAACATTACAAAAATCAAACTAATAAAGACCTTAGTGCCAATATTATACATAATTCAACAACTTCCTAAATACATCACAGTTTTACATCTTCTTGAGCTGCAGCGAGACGGAAGAGTCTTCCACACCTCTGCTGTGGCCTGCATAGCCTCTTTTTCTCCTTCACCACAGCTACCACTCTCGCCAGCTTATAACTACAATAAAAATTGTATGAATTTACGAACATCTTTCCTGTTTTGTTCATTAAATAGCCCAGTGCTCCTGAGGTAAGGCTAGGATTTATGTCCAAGAGGGAAAATCAGAAGCAAAGCAGGTAAACGCCTTACTCAAAAAGTGGGGACTGAACATCAGATCATGGGTTAAAATGAAAGAGGATTCGCTCTACATTCACATCACTATCTTGTAATTATCCTACTGCAGCACTAGCCTTGGCAGCTAAAAATAACATAACAAGGATATATGTGAAGTTGGTCAAAGGGATCTACAAGTGTAAGTGCCCGATCATCTCGGGGCTGACCAAAAGTTAAAGCATATTGTCACACTGAATTATCTCCACCACAGAAATCAAGCCTAATTTTAACGTGAGTTTCTATTTATCTTAATCAGACACGCTGCTTTTGTGGGTCACGCTAATCAGTTAGATTAAAACCACTACTGCTCACTGCAGCTCCTCAAAGCCCCTTCAAGCATGCAGATGCTTAAACAGCACCAGATATCTTTACAAGAATATGCAGAAGTCAGAGCAGGGCACACAGGCTAGCAATTCCTCTCAGGAGGCACCAAAAAAGTGGACTCAAAACCCTGAGCTCCTTCCCCCAAGAGATCTGAATATTTGACCCTCACCCCAGAATATTTCTCTCTAGAAGGAGTAAGAAGAGGCAGCCAAGCTGGGGAAAGAAATCAAGGGATGCTGCTGTAGGTGAGGGGATGAAGGGAAAGGCAGCTGCACAGGGGAGTGAGGAAGAAGGACAACTGATCACTACCCCACCGAAACAGGCCACCGAAAGGACAAAAATAAAATTACTCTCAGCATTAGGACAGCAGAATTCCTCCTCCAGGCCCCCACCTGTCTCTGTCAACAGCGCCACCACAACCTGGAGGTGTTTCACCTAAGAAAATCCCAAAGAGCCCAGCCCATCACTGCCACACAGGGAAATACTGGCACTGCCACAGATGAATGAAAGTTTTCAGGATTTCTGCAATATATAGGATGACTGATGAATATGATGTGTTACACAACACCAGAACCTGTGTAATCACACTGACATATTCAAGAAAAGCACTGCGCACATACCCATATCTGACTGGAATATTTTCAGCGAAGCAAAATGCATCGTAGCAGCAAGGATACATGTGCCATTAAATAAGCATACAGCATCGCATTGAAAAGAAAAAAATGATTTCAGTTTCTTGGGAAGAACAGGGCAAGAGGATATGGTGTGATTATACTGGCAGCATTATGGATGTGGGCATAGCCACATCTGCGGGGTTCAGAAGCATTCTGAATGAAAATCTACAATAAGTGTGGCAAAAGCTCAAATCTGATTTGCCTCCCATCCCTTTTCATCCCTCTCAAACCAAGACAGTGGCCCAGCTGTGAAAGGCAGGACAACTCCAGAGGATGTTATATTTTCTGTGAGTACCTACAGCACTGTAAATACCTTCTACAGGACCTGATGAGATGCATCCAAGAGGCTTAAGGGAACTAGTGGATAAAGTTTCTAACCCACCATCCAACCATATCTGAGATGATGGGGCAGTCCAGTGAAGTTCCCACTAACTGGAAGAGGGAAAACATGACCCCCATTCTTAAAAATGGAAGAAAGATCTAGGAAACTACAGGCCAGTCAGACTCACCTGTGTGCCCAGCAGGATCATGGAGAAGATCCTCCTGGAAAACTATTCTAAGGCACAAGAAAAACAAAGAGGTGATAGGTGACAGCAAACATGGTTTCACTAAGGGCAAGCCAACTTTGGTAGCCTTCCGTGAGGGGGTTACAGCATTGGTGGATAACTGGTGTCATCTACCTGACATGTGCAAAGTGTTTAACACTGTTCCACACGACATCCTTGTTTCTAAATAGGAGAGACATGGATCTGACAGACCACTCAGCAGACAATGAATTGGCTGGATGGGCACACTCAAAAAGTTGCAGATACGAGGACAAAATTCTTCATTACCAGGGTGGTGAGGCACTGGAACAAGTCTCCCAGAGGAGCTGTGGATGCCTCATCCCCACAGGCATTTAAGGCCAGGCTAGACAGGGCCCAGGGCTAGTGAGAAATGTCTCTGCCCATGGCAAGGGGTTGAAGCCAAATGGTCTTTACGGTCCCTTCCAATCCAAACCATTCCATGATTCTATGACTGTTAACAAGGAGAAGAGGTACTGTCCCAAAACTGCATCTGCATCAGAGCCTTTCACACTCCTCCACTGACTAATAATAATGTAAATCTGGGAAAAATACTTCCACAGAACCCATGAAAAGTAAGGTGGGAAGGAGGAAAGAGGAAGAGAATTTTTTTTAGTTGACAGGCTCTTATTCTTCCATACAAGAAAGCTGGTCCTGCAGAGATATGAACAAGACCCCAGCCTGCTCTCCTCAGTGGTCTTGCACATTTTCAGTTTAAAACTCTTTCCAGTTCTGATAAGCAGAAGCATTCACAAGACGCATTTTTGTGACTCTTTTCCTAGATGGGAATTCCTATTCCTGCACAAATGTATACATACAAAGGTAACGTTCATTAAATAACACAGGTCTGAATTGTACCAACCCCTTCATTTAAGGCTAAGGGAGCCTATTTGCTAATTTCTCCCCTTTGTATTTTTTTGGAGGGGGTGGGGTGGAATTTTTTGTTTACCATTTTTCTCCTGTGAAGCTGTATTAAAGATAGGAGAGGCTTTAATACCTTCAGAAAAAACTTTTCAAACTTCTAGACAGATTCTGCAACTATTTTATCAATACACAGTAGAAATTAAGACTCCCTTTCGAACTAAAGGCACTTGAACCTACAGGGAGACTTTTGAGAAGAATTTTTCTCACCCCTTCAGATTTCTGGAGCCATCCTTATGTAGTAAACATCCCCTATTTCTCTACCATTACCTATGCAAACAAACAAACACAGTATGCTCTTGCTGTAGCTTTCATTTCCCTGTAGTTTTCATCTTCATGCAGCTTTCATTTCCAGCATCATTACATAAATAGAAGCAAACAGCAGAGTAATTCCCACTCGCTCTTTTTAAGGCACAAAGAAATGCAAACCACACAGGCATTGATTGTTTGGTGTAAGCCTTCCCATAACAAAAACATCCATGCAAACCCATCGCCCTTGCTACATTTCCCAGGCATGCACCAGCCCTGGCCGCCTGAAGATTACACACACACAAACATGGCACCCACCACATCCCTGTATGTTCTGCAGTTGTTATTCACAAAAGTTCCCTTTGTCTCAGTGCAGCGGCTGGCCAGTCCGCACTGCACCCCAAGAGGACAACCCCACAGAAGGGTGAAGCTGGTCCGACAGCACAGACCGAGTTTATTCTGGCTTTTTTCACAAGTAGAAAAACAAAACAAAAAAAAACCTCCATCCAATCTTTTGGGTTAAAATTAAATACAGAGGTGCCTAAGGGGCAGCTTTAACTAGTGTTCTGGGCAATTTACAGGGTTTGTATTCAACGCTGGTCCTTAAAAGAGGCGATTAATTGCTATGGCAACCGGAGCATCGCATGAGGCGCACTTGCTCCACGACACAGTGCCTGCAGTGTGCCCGCTCACCCAGACGGGCATCTCAACAGGGTGACAAACTCCTCAAGGGTCCGCATTGTTTGGCCGCAATTAATCCTTCATAATAGACCCTCTTCATTTGGGATAGGGGGCTCTGTCCACCCTGCTCCTTCCTTGAGGAGAAAATCTTGCAACTAGGTTTCTTCTGTGTTTTTGGAGTGCAGCTGCATGTAGTGGGAGAAGAAGGAAGCAGGAAATGTTGGAGATGCAGAATATAAAACTGGGGGTACCATATATTTTGGGATCCAAGTAGGAATTAATCTTAAGAATCTACGCACGACTCTTTCTCCTTCGCTGCTATTGTATTTCCTTCACTCATTTCACGGGTCTTTCATACAAAACAGTGCCTCGCCTCCCTCAGCACATCACCACAGCATTTGCAAGAACAGCTCATGTCTCTGCTACATTCATGCCTGCAAGCTAGTTCATTTTAAGGCTTCTGGCAATCTCTGCCTGTCTGAAACCAGAGCAAAGCCACAACAATCAGGAGCACTCCAAAGGCAAAGAAACTGCTTCTTTCTGTGCCACAAAAACATACTTGGATACAAAGAGACAAAATGAGACAGAAACGTTTGTTGTGTTGCATCTCTCCACCCCCAGCAACTGGGATTCAAACACCAGCACAACTGACCAGGGATGTTGCTTCTCCAGCTTCCTGCTCACTCATTTTGCCATCAAACCATGAACTGCTGCGTGTTACCCTGTAGCTCTTCGGTTTTTTTATTTGGTGGATTGTTTTTAAACCAATGGGGCCCATACTCTTACTAATAGACACATCTTCCCAGTCTGAACACGATAACTCAACTTGCCTACAGGACAAGCAATTTGTTTTTTTTCCTATCAGTCAGATATCAGCCTGGTCTGTATTTAATTAATTACAAGCTTTTAAAGCTTTAACTGAGAGCAAGAGTGTGGCAATGCTAATGGTTTGAGCTTTCCCAAAACAAGACCAGTCCCAGCAAACAGTCTGAGTTCCTGCTGGACAGTAATACAATGGACAGAGAGAGAAAAAAGAACTTGAGAAGTTTCTGTTTTAGACCATATACCAAAGCAGAAAGGAAAACATTACAGCTGTCACATGGTCAAACTTGTGTTCAATACTGTTATGAAAAAAAAAAAAAAAATACTGGTGTATTATACCCAGTTCTACAGGAGACGACGCACACAGTTCTTCACAGGGACAGCACTGCAACTCTCTAACCTCAGTCATACAAGTGAAACCTAGTCAAATTCCACTCCAGGGATCAGAAAATGGTCACCACGCACAAAAACAACTCAAACACAACCTCATATTTGCTAAAAAAATATATATATATTGATAGACTGCAATGTTCCAGTTTCTAAGAGAATGTCACAATCAAAGAGGTCTTAGGCCTTGATCTGTAATTTCTATTCTCACTTTCATCTTTTTTCAATGGAATCAGAATGAAGAACTGAGTAATGGATGTGTTCCCTACCTGAACTTGTTAATCTCTTCTTTCTCTTCAGGAACGGTATACAAGCCTACTGTTTTATGCCTATTATCTTCTACAAGACCCATTTTCCCCCTTGGCTCTGCCTGCCTGCACTTTCAGTGCTCCAAACACAACAGCTTTACCTGTCCAGTGATATAGAGGAACCTTACCACAGTGATACTAACAAGTGAAATTATAACAGCATTCTAGGCAGACACAGGGTGGGCTCAGGAAGGGGAATAATGAAGAAACACTTGCAGCAAGCTGTCTTCTGTGCCAGTGCGATCTGTGTTCCCAGAAGAAGCACTGCCATGACTGCTCCCAGAGATGAGCAAATTGGTGGACGTTTTGTTCTTACGGAATTCCTCCTGTAACTTAAGCCATAGGACTGCTGATCAGACCACCTCAGAGGCATGACTTTTGGGAAGGAAAGCACATGGTTGCTGGCTCCAGGGAGCAACATGAGAAACAGAGGCCAGGGGAACAGGCCTCCTAAGTCACATCAGGCAAACACAAATACCTATTCACAATGCTCAGGAGAATGCTGTAATACAGGGCATGCCGTCACAGTAAATGGGATAAACCAGCTCAGCAGCCACTGACCAATTGCTATTTTTTCTAATCATCAACAGGGGAGAAATTACTGCACACGTTTCCAGAGAGGCAGAGGTGAGTCATAAATCACAGAATCACAGGGATTGGAAAGGACCTCTGGAGACCATTGAGTCCAACTCAGCTGCTAAAGCAGGTTCCCTACAGTAGGTTGCACAGGAAAGCATTCAGGTGGGTGTTGAATATCTCCAGAGAAGGAGACTCCTCAAGCCCCTGGGCAGCCTGCTGCAGTGCTCTGTCACTCTCACTGTGAAGACGTTCTTTCTCATGTTTGTAGAGGAGAAAAAAAATAGCAGGAGATTTAAGTTGGATTTAAAGAAAAAGCATTGGAACAGGTTGTCCAGAGAGGTGGTGGAAGCCCCATCCCCAGAGACATTCAAGATCAGGCTGGATGGGGCTCTGAGCAACCTGATCCAGTTGTAGGTGTCCCTACACCTGTAGGTGTCCCTGCACACTTCAGGGGAGTTGGACTAGATGACCTTTGAAGGTCTCTTCCAATTCTAACAATTCTATGATTCCCCACGTCCTCCTCCCCTGCTCCTCCCTGTTCCTCTCCT
Organism: Penelope pileata; assembly: GCA_013396635.1. Classification (NCBI taxonomy): domain Eukaryota; kingdom Metazoa; phylum Chordata; class Aves; order Galliformes; family Cracidae; genus Penelope; species Penelope pileata. The sequence goes on from WBMW01005913.1 coordinate 487,651, forward strand.
CACAGCCTCCTTCCTTGTATCAGTCCAGGCACTAACCTAATCAAAGTTAACTACAGACCCTGCTTTTAGGGTTTTGTTTTTGTTTTTTAAAGACTCAACTTGTTTTGGCCATTCTAATTCCATGCCATGTTCATGGGCTGTGAGATGTGACAGGAGGCTTACCAGAAGCAGACAGAGCACCTACCTGGCCAGGGGCAGTGAGGACACAGAGGTGAGACCTTCCTTTGGTAGGTCAAGAGACTGTGCCTTAAGAGCAAGCTCATTCCTCAGCACGAGCTCGTTACCTTACTATGTCCTGTGACAGGCTGGCACGGTGAATCCTCACATCTGGTAACTCACCACCCCTCCCAACAACTTCTGAGTGTTTTCTCCGCAGCGGCCAATCAGTAAATGGAGTGGTTTCCTTCCTTCCCACCCCAGATTTTTACAGGCTCCTGTGAAACCAAATCAATACGTGTGCATGCACACACCATTCACATAAAGTCACATGTTCACATTGCAAGCACCCCACGCAACAGTGCCGCTTGCAGAAAGGACTGTGGGCTCATCTCCATCACATGGCTCCTTCCCAGTCAGCAGAGGCCTGCCAGCAGCACAACACACAGCATGCCAGGCTTTTGCTGGGAGCAGTTCCTCACCAAGAGAGCAGGAAGAAGCAGGGCAGGAGTGAGAGCAAGCAGCTGGGAACGGAGCAGGGAGCACCCGCGCTACCTGCATGGCACCCCATGGCAGCCCCAGCTGCTGCCTGCCGCTGCTCCAGGCCAGGCCGGGCTTCTCCACAGGCCCCAACCCTGTCCTCTGCCAAGACACAGCTCAGGAGCACTGTCTGCCTCCGAGAGGCCACCCCTTCGCCTCCCAAAGCCTACACAGGCCACGTGCATCAGTCGTTCTGTTTCCTAGCCAAAGCTTGCCCATAGTGTCAGGGATGCACTACAGGAACCACAGCCCAGCTGCTTCTGAGCACTCCTGAGCACTTACCCTGTATTTTATAGCACTGTATAGCATTTTACAAGCATTAACTAATCAACAACTCTTCCAGGTAGTTAAGTTTGATTATCCTCATTTTACAGATGCTGAACCAGACCCAGAGAGGTTAAGAGATTTGCCCAAGGCCAAGAAAACAATTGGTGCCCAATCCTGGATGGTAAATCAGCAGCTGCTGTGTGTAGCTCCTCACTGAGCCTCTCAGAAGGCAGGATTTCCCCTCAATGCCCGATGCAACACAAACTTTTCCTGAAAGTAGAAAAGGCAAAAGCCCACCTCTCCCTGTCCATCAGGGCTGGCTGAGCTGCAAGTCATTACGCTCTGCCTTCAGTCCCAAATCCCACAACCTCAGCAGGCATAGGGCATCTCCCAAGCTTTCTAACTCCAATGCATACTTCCGCATTATACCTATAAACAAGCTGGGTTTTTTCCCCCTCAGGTTCCCATATCACCTGGTTGGTCCTTCTGTGCACGTTGTTGTTTGCTTGACAGACTTGAGCTTCCCGTACCTCAGCAAGTGCAGCAATGCACAAGCAACAGCTGCAGCAGCAGCGAGCACAGATCACAGACGAGCAGAGGATACAGCAACTCCTGCTAGAAAGTGACAAGGAAGGGCTGCCTAGAAAAGAGCTGGTTTGAAGGAGCTTCACCTGACTGACCACTGGATAAGAAGTTCTCTCTGCGCACTGGCGGCTGCTGGAGATTCCTCTGCAGAAATATTTGGTGAGCTTCTCCAGCCTGGATCTGAAGGCTGGGCTGAGGTCAACTGATCTCCTTAATTCTCTTCCCTAGATTTACAGAATGCGTCCAGCTCATCCAAACGAGGGAAGGGTGGTACATTCAAGTACCATCGTCACTGTGATGGAAACAGAAATGACAGTGTTAGACCTGCCTGAGGATCAAACCCTCCTTACAGTCAGTTCTGGGTAGCAGAGCTTTGGATTGGCAATGGAGGCACAGGACACCAAGCAGCTTTCTTTCCCTCTGCTTGCTATGGCCCCGTGCCTCCCTCACTTCACACTGCAGGCTTCAGCAGGTAGCACTTAAGACTGGTGCTCTGGAAACAACCAAATAAGCAAATGAGCAATATTCTGTCCCTTCTTGCCTCACATCAGAGATGGCCAGCCTCTGCAGAACTGCACGCTAGTGCTTCTCAAACAAACACTGCTGCTCCTGAAAGATAAATGCACACATGGCCGCTTCTCAAAGGAAAACATGCAAATATAGGATATTTGGCAGGCAACTTCATTGTAAGTTAGATTTGTATCTTTGTTCCCTCTCCCACTTTGGACATGCTATGCAGACAGGCAGCCAAAATGCATCTCAAAGATTAGGTCTGGCCTCAGAGCCCTCATCGTGCAAACACAACTTGCTGAATAGTCCCATCGACCAGAGTACAGTCATGACTGCACTGGTGCTTGGTGTATGATATTTTGCTAAAACAGAGCCCACAAACGTGTGAAGAGAAATAACAAATCATTAAAGGATGAAGCAAAGAAGACAAATCTGAAACTGTCAGACAGTGTGTATACTTCAGAATACATTGTTGCTAAATACTCTCAAGTGTAACTATTCTGGATGTAGTAAGATCATTCACAAAAGAAAAAAGAAATTGGTATTGATTCTGTGGGCACATGTCTCAATACATCTATAGGTTGTAAAAGTATAGGAATAAATCTAATGAATTAATCTAGCTGAGTAATAATAAGTTCTGTTAACATGGTAATACCCACCAAATCAATAAGAATGAGTACTCTCAGACATCAAATTTCAGAGAAACTGTTCTATGAGCTAGAATTTATTCGTTTGTAACAGGATGTTAAATTGTGTCACTTTTGTAGCTCATCTTAAAAGATCTCACTTGCCTTCACACACTGACACAGAGCCCTTTTCCCAAGTAAATTATTTAGGGAATTACTTGATGTCTTTAACACAGGTAACCTCTTTAGAGCAGGAGAAACTTTCAATCCCAGAGATTTTGCTTGGTTAGCAGAGATGCAACGCAACTCTTACACTCCTAGCAGCCTTCCCATGACTGCACTGCACTGCCCCTCACCATGACCAACCTGTCCAGCTACCCGAGTGCATTGTACCACTTGACAGTTCTGGTAAGCTGTCACCTTTTTGTTTAAATGATAGAAAACCTGAATTTCCCTTTTCAATACCAGTAAGCAGCACTTTCATGTGTTCTACAACCATCACACCACCCTGCCCCTCTGCTTCTAGACTAAGTCCCCTCAGTGTCTACTGATATTTACATTCCAATGAATCTCTTCAAAGACATGATGAAGTGCACCCAAAAAGCCACTGAAATATACTACCAAAAAGAAAATGCTGGTGAGTGCTAAACGAAAGCAAAGAAGCTTTGGGAGAAGAATCTGAAAAGGAGGCAACAGAACAAGGTCTCCAGGGCCACACACAGCTGTTGTCTGCTATGGGAAGAATTGGACTGGACTTTTGCAAATGTGAATTCCAGAAAAACACATTTTTCTACAAAGCATGCCCCCAGCAGTATGTGTCAGGTATCCTAAATACAATTGGTAGTTTCCTGTGTAGCTCAGGTAGATCAAGCAGGAAAAGGATTCTCTCCATTCTGACCTCTTGCATTTGCCATTATTGAAGAGGTGATTTCCTGGAGGCAGAGAGACAAACTTCCTGCAGAAAGATAAGCTACCAAGCAGCCAGCCTGAAAGCACTGAAGAGAGGTCCACCTGTGAGCATTACGTCCCATGGCACAAAGTGACTGCACAGAAAAACTTAAACTACTTTGTGTGTGCTGGCTTTTTCCCTATCAAGTTAGATGAAGCTTTGGAAGTTTTTCTGCCTGACAGTACATAATCCTCTTTCCTAGCCTGATGAAAATTATATCTACAATATTAAAGTTTTATTTCCTTCAAGTATCAAATTCCATAACCATTAAAGTATTTTCCAGCTCCCTGCTCAACTCTTCCCAATTTACTTGCTTGCTGTTTGCTGTCCTTGCTCACTTTCAAGCTACCCAGGACAGTCCCTACAGACCTGAATACACTTGCAGCAGGGAGTTAAAACAAAAACAAACAAACAAACAAAGCATATCATGTCTGTAGCAGAGAGAGAAAAGGAAAGAAGCAACACTTGCTCTGTTTCATTATGGCTCTCAGCTTCTAGTAAGAAGATATTTTGGAAGGTAAATGGCCCAAATCAGGCTACAGAAGCCACGGTAAACACAGAGATATTTAAACGCCTTAAAATATCTGGGCTTAGAATAATCACAGCATAATTCATTTGATTTTATCAAGTATTTTCCAGCATTTTTCTCATCATCATGGGGCTGGAGGCAGCAAAGAGCCATGCAGAAGAACACTGCATCCTGGGTGGGTAACCTAGGAGCCGTGGAACTCACTGCTGAAACCCTTCCCCTGAGAAAAGCTGAATGGGGAGGCACCCGAGCGAGGAGCACAATCCAGGTACCCGCTCTCACCCTGCTGGAGCTGCACACCAAAGGTGTGCCAGATGAGACAAAGTAATGAGAATGAATGTGGCACAGAGATGATGCCGTTTTAAAATGGACGTAGCCTCATAAAATGTTGTAAAGCAGGCTGCTGGACATACACACAACATTTTTTTGACAAATGAAGGCTAGAGAGGGCCAAGTAAACTAATGGCTGTCACTGTAAATGCTTCAGATTTTGGTTTTCTTCTGTCATCAGCTAATACTGGCTTACAGATTGCAATTAACATTAGGGTTCTGGAGGTAATAATTATGGTCTTGCTACTGGACATAAATTACCTCATTTATCTGTATTAGAGATGCAGCAATCTGTTCCAAGCATAGTGTGCATCGGTAAATGAACACCTTGAAGTCTGAAATGCCTTGGGAGATGAGCAGGGCAAAAAAGCATCTGCTGGTTCCAAACTTTTAAACTCGAAAACTTCTCCCAATTTGTGTTAGGACAAGACCAAGATCCTTCATCCAAAGAGAACCTCACAGTCCAGCTGCCTCAGGGATGAGGCAAAGCAAAGTCATAGCTGCAGAGAGGACTCCCCATGCAGACCCGTGCAGTTCCTGTGCACCACCATCCACTGCCTCAGCTCAGATCTATCCAAAGGTCGAACGTGGCCTCCAGTATCTCTATGGGGAATGGCAGAGTAAGAAACTAAGTGACCCTCACACTAACAAGAACCCAAAATTAAAGGCTGAAAAGACTGTACCTGCTATAAACAGAAGGTTGGCTTAGTAAGTACTGTTACTTTTTACAGTGGCATGAACCTGACGTCATTTGTGGATGGGCCTTTATAGCGAGCTCTAGCATCATCTTCTCAATGCAGGAAATCATTTGGCGCCTCTGAGAAAAAACAACGGGAAGAGAATGTGTACTGAAGGAATGCTTTCTTAAAGCGCAAGAGAAACCAAGTCAGAGAAAGCTGAAAAACAAGCTTCAAAACCAGCAGGTTTTCAGAAAAAAATCCCATAGAAACAGATGACAGACACAAAGAAGCAGAGACAAGTGAATTAGGAGGTTCACAACATGAATTTCACAACCACCAACACTTACACACTTCATGGTTATAGCCATTTATGAGCCCCCTTACAGCTCTTCTTGCAACAAGTGATTCCTGCTGAGTTCAAATTCAGCTCCCAAGTCTTCCAGCAAGGTTTTTCTTGCTGTTGGGTTTGAGGGGGGTGATTCTTGCAGTTTTTTTAAACTCAAGCTTCTTCATCAACTTCACTTTCCTACACTTTCTTAGTAATTAGCCTTAATCAGTATTCAAGTGCTGATTTGTAAAGCTATCTGCTGACTTAAAGGAAGGGAACACCTCAGTAATAGCCCCAGTGTTTCCCTTCGCCTACAGAAACAGCAGTGATAAGGACAGAGACTCCAGCCATCCCAAAGGAGAGGGAGCCACAAAGAGCCCTTCTGATCACTGCTGGCATCTGGCCTTCCCCTCATTAGCACATTAAAGCTGCTCTGTCCATCCCATAAGAGCCACTCTGTCCATTCCTCCAGCTCTCTCTATGGAGCCATTTACAACGCTGCTCTTTTGAAACCCCCTCCCCGGTTCAAGAGGCAGTAACCCCTTCCCAAAGCCCTCAGCACAGCCAGTGTCAAAAATTCCCACTCACCAACATGCACCCAGTAAGCACAGGCCTTCTGAACGCTGGAGGTAGATGGATGAAACTTCTGTATTTTGCCTTGCCAGATTGCCCCTCCTAGGACAAGGCTCTTCCCAGCCACCACGTGGGCTTCTGATTTTGGTTGACAGAGCGCTTACTGTATTCAGTCCCCATACTTCAAACAGTTTCCATTTCAGGAATTGACAAGGCTTGCATCTCCTAAGGCACAAATTCCCAGGAACAAAAGCAAGGCAAGGGGAACAGATCCGTGGGACCTTAACTGTGAAACAACCTCAGATGCTTTGAAAATGCACTTGGACAGACTTCCAGCACCTGTTACAGCAGCAACATGAAAGCTTTGTCTCATCTTCGCTCCTAAATCAAAGCATTTAAAAGTGCGCTATGGCATGCCAATAAGTGTGCATTCACTGAAATAAGTTGTTGGAGAGGAAGGGGAAAAGCATCTTTTCCACTGATTTCATGGGTATTTCCCATAGGCACCCAAATTATTGGGAACGCAGCTAACCCACAGAGGCCTCTTGCTTTCAAAACGGTGATTATAAATAAACTAATGAGCAAAGGAAACAGTGAGTAACCTTTTCCTGGTTGGATTTTGCACTGTTCTGCTCTGAAAGGGTGCCTTCCAAAGGCAGACACGACCTCCCACTCCCCCCACCAAAAAGAATAAAAATAACAGGTACAAGAAAGCCAACCTAGTTGCTTTATCTGTGCTCTGAACTCATTTTCTTTGACTTACTTCAAAATGGTATAAATATTTTTACCTAAAAGGGGGACTACAGCTGCCTGAATTGGGCTCAGGTTCTATTCTACAGCTACTGTTATTCTGGGTGGACTCTGAGAAGCTATTTGTACTTTTTAAGAACAAAAACCCCCAAGGAAGCCAACTCTTTGTTTTGAAGAAGAAAGTGAAGTAACTGAAAGTTATGAATACTCACTCCTTCTGAGATTCCAGAAATGATATGTTTGATCTTCGACTTGCTTTTTATTAAGGAAAAAATGTCATAAATTATTTGGTTTGTTTGCTGCTCTGATCAGTCAACTGAAAGATGTTACTGCTTTAGGGCAATGAAATATGTTGCCTCTGTTTCATTTTTTTTTTTTAGTACGTGAACTCTCTCTATCAGATTTACTATGTGGATATGCATTATTAGAAGGAAAAATCACTGGGTTACAGCCTTTGCAACTTGCAGTGTAATTTAAACAGCTCTCATCTCTGAGGAGTTAGTTCAAGTTCAAAGTCAGTCAGCTAGTGGGCCAAATTCTTCCTCAGCTCCATTACAAGGGATGGTTTGGGCCTGCAACATGGTAAAAAGGCAAAAGTTTTACTCGGACTGTACTCAAACAGTCAGGCTTTCTGGTGAGAAGAATCAAATTGGATCTAACTTGCTTTTATTCATTGCATTTTGTTCTTTTTGGTAATAAAATAAATCACTGTCTAGCTTAATGAATTATATTTATTAGCAGCACTGCTTTTTCTTCCTGCTTCTAAGAAAGGTAGTGGCAATCAGACCTACCCTGCTTTTAAGCCCAGGGCTGAAATGTATCTGAGAAAGTGAATACGTGGGCAGAAAAGCAGAGAGACTCATGCTGCTCCACAGAAAGCTTTCACTGTTCCTGAGAGCAGAGAACACAGCCATGAAGCCACTGAACAGGTGGCACCGAGGGCCCAAGACTGTGCTCGCTCCACGGTCTGACAGCAAGCTGGCTGTGCCTCTAATATTCTGATACCATTTCAGGGAACTTCTGAAAGCTGCAAAGTGCCTTTTACAAATAGCAAGAACAAGCACACAAAGACATCCTTGGAACAATGAGATAAGTCGTGACTAGGCTTTATCACAGCTATTCCTCATGAATGTCCCGAAGGACAGAAGCAGGCAAGCCCAGAGTTCTGCCTGCACCACCCAGCTTGCTAGGGAAGTCCTCGGCAGGGAAAGCAATCCAATAATGGGGACATAGACATCATTCTGACTTCAATGGCATGGCGCTAGTCAGTTGGTTGGTTTTTCATTTGTAGGTTTTTGGAGTTTTTTGTATCCTGGAATTATCCTATTTACTTAGGTTAAATAACTTTGGCATAGTATCTGAAGACATCTACTCATTTTTCTTGCAAGAACTTCTTGCCCTGGTGTGCAGGACTACAGAGGTAATGTCCATGTACGAGCAGTTACCTCATTTCTGGGCTCTCATTTAGACAAATAATTTGCAAGAATCCCCCAAAGAGACCATTTAGCAACCTGTTCCCCCTATGATTCAGCTACTTTCCTTTTTTTTTTCTTGCTTCCTGTTGGAGGTGGGAGGCAATATGGGGCAGGTGAGTCACCACTCATTAAGTGGTCTTCCACCAGCAGACAGGTTGGTGGAGTCCAATTCTGGCTTCCCAGAGGCTGTGGGGAAGCAAGCAAGCAAGCAGCCAGCACAATTCCTTCCCTCCCCTGCAACGTACCGGGGCAGGATCAGCCAGGGACAGCCACTGAGCAAATGCCACAAGAAAGGTACAGAGCAGTGGGGATTCATGGACTATGGGCATGAGTCACAGGTCCAGGGACACATTTTCAGCATGTAATCACCACATTTCCCCTTAATGCAATGGCCATTCAGTCATTCTCTTGGACTTCAAGGATAACAGCTTGTTCAGAATATAGCAGGTCCCAAGGATAAGAGCTTGTTCAGAATATAGCAGGTCCTTCTCGCCGCTACCAGCGGCTCAGAACTGATCTCCAAACTATTACTGTAAATCTCACAACTCCATTGGCATCTCCAAGCCTCCTTGATCCTTCCGTTTTGGTCTCCTGTTCTGGCCAGCAGTTCGCAGAGCACAGCGCTTGCTCTGATCACTGAGTGACACCTTCAACACCAACCAATTCTGCCCTCAGTGCGTTATTTCCCTGGAGGGTTTCTTCCAGGGTTTCTCCATTACCTTGGTATCACTGAGCAAACAGGGAACAGAAGCTGGAAGGTGAAGACAGCCTAGAAGGCAACTCAAAGAGAAGACTTGGAAGGCAATTCAGGAACCACCAAGTGCCTGGGGTCTGAACTCTCACTGCATAGACAGTGAGAGAGAGCCAATCCCCAGTGTCTGCCAGTGCTTGCCCCCATTCTGCGACTGGGTTTCTGGCAACCCCAGCTGTTGTCAACCTGTTACTTTGTCTGTCTTAGGAAACTCCCTTTAGCGGAAAACAGGAGCATATTAGCTCAGCTGAAGGAGTCAGTCAGCAACCTTTCACAAACAGGTCTCAAGCAAATGGTGCTCACGAAGTAGAGGCAGCACGGAAAATGTGCTACCAGCAGAAAAACACTAACAGCAAAAGCCAGTGCTGGGTTCCTCTTTAGAATCAGAATGGCTCAGATTGGAAGAGACCATGAAGCTCACCCAGTTCCATCCCCTCTGCCCTGGGCAGGGCTGCCACCCACCAGCTCAGGCTGCCCAGGGCCCATCCAACCTGGCCTTGGGCACCTCCAGGGATGGGGCAGCCACAGCTTCTCTGGGCAGCTGTGCCAGGGCCTCATCTCCCTCTGAGTAAAGAGCCTCCTCCTAACGTCTAACTTAAGTCTCCTCTCTTTCAGTTTAAAGCCATTACCCATTTTGCTACCAATACAGATCCCAATAACTTTCTTCACATATATTGCAGAGTATTTCTTCCTTTCCCCTCACATGTTTACATGCTACTGTTTTCACAAAAGATGAAAACATAAACATTGTGTCAGGTTTTATGTCATTGTACCAACACAAATGCTGTAAAAAATCCCTAAGGATACACAGGGCAGAGCCCTTAGCTCCTCAGTTTCCTTCTGTTGAAGAACCCTCACTCAAGCAAAATCTCCCTTCGGACAGATTTTGGGATGGGCTGAGGGTTCTTTTCAAGAAAAGGCTGCCTTAACACTCCACAAGAACAAGTCTCGTCCCTCTCCATCAATCACATGCATTTGGCAAAATCCGTCTCACTTCAGGTTTGGGGAGGGGAAAGAACACGCTTGCAAACAAGTGGCTGAGCTGCAGCTCAGAGGCGCTCCTCGGGGCGGTGGGAGGTGTAGGGTGTGAGTCACCCAGATCAGAAATGAACTTCAGTCACCACAGCCAATTTTTATCCTTTTCTCCCTTCAAAAAATCTAGATATCATCTCTTCAAACACATATACATGCCAACAAACACTTATTTGACTCTCGATGTATAGCTGACAGTCCTCTATAGCACGCACAAGCGCGGTAACTCCTCGTGCCGACCCGGCACCCCCAGCCGTGCGCTCGGTGGGATGGCTCTGTGAGACCCCACTGCTGCCGGACCGCATCCCTCCCACACCTCTGCCCACCTCCTGCTGCCCTGGGAGCACGGTCCCCAGCGCCTGTCTCGGGGCTGGCACGCGCCTCAGGACAGCCCCCTGTGAGGGCTGCGTGGTTCTGTGAGCATGCAGGACCTGTGGGGTGGCACAGACGCGAGGCTGAGGAACGCAGGGAATGGTACTGCCCTGGGAGTCACCAGCGCGCACGCAGGGGAAAATGTGTGAGTTTGTCTGAGCTCTGACTTGTTCCAAGTATTTTTCAATTCTCCGTTTGCTCAATTAACAAAGGGTAAACATTTCCTTCCCTACCGATTCTTCCGCGATCCTCCTAGAACGGTAACGGGCAATTAATTGCATCTAATGGACACGGTCTGCGAACCCTCAGACAAATACCCGCAGTTATATGTAACAAAGACAGCAATGATGACCATTCCCTGATGTTTCAAAGCCCGGAGGAGCCCCATCTCCGGCCCCAGCGCACCCAGGCAGAGGAGCTGGGGTTTCCCTGGCGGCTCACCCGCACCCAGAGCCGCAGGGCTCCCCGGGGAGCGGACGCGGAGCGCCCCATCCCGCCGTGCCGCTGCGGGCTGCACGCCGGCCGGAGCCCCAGGGCTGCTCCGGGAGAGGCGCAACCGGTTGGGCTCCGGCCGGCAGCCAAACGCCCGCACCTGGCCGCACGCAGCGCAGGAGGAACAGCGTGCAAAGCGCAGCGCAGCACCATGGCGATGGCTCCGTGCGTTCGGCGGAGCCCTCTCTCTACCCCACGCACCCCGGGGCCTCGGCACCTCCGCACTCGCTATGCCGCACACGCCCACCCGGGGCTCCCCGGGCTGCGGGCCCGGCCCCCGCCTCACCTGTTCAGCACTTTCCGGATCCTCTGCCGCACGCTGCCGGA
>WBMW01005913.1:500269-553642 GCA_013396635.1 Penelope pileata
CGCAGGCCTCGGGCGGCCCGCTGGGGTCTGCCGTCGCCTCTTTTCTTCCTAATTGTGCTCTTGCCCACAGCAGCTCTTGCCTACACGCCGTCACATTCATTTGCAGAGGTGATGCTGAATTCATGGAGATTGCCACATAGTTGCCCTTCCACACACTCACCTTCTCCTTCATGCCATGTAGCGTGATGTGTCTCATCTCAATTACAAAAAGTGGGAATAAGCAATGCTTCAGGAAAGCCCTGCTGCTCTCACAAGGCCTGGCAGGCACAGGGCTGACATCCAGGAGGGACCACAGGCTGCAGAAGGTCCGGGTCTCCGGCCACTCTCCGTGGAGCCAGAGCAGTTCCCGTGCAGCCGAGAGCTGCATGTGGGCCTCTTAAATACAGCGAGGGTCTCTGAAACTCAACAGGAGGAGATCTTAGTGCCTCTGTTCTAAAATACCTCGTTTAAAACGTTGAGTGAGACTCTCAGAGGAGGTTACAAGTATACATACTGGTTAGATCAATACATCACCATACAATGTCACAAATAAATTTTATTTCCTGTGATTGAAATACCTTTGAAATTTCATCTTTTCCATCCTGTTGTTCCCCCCTGTTTGTTTTTGCCAGATTTCTTTCGTTATTTTCCCATTTGCGTGGATCTTGCACAAAGCCGTCAAGGTGAGAGCAGCATCTGCAGAAAGCAGAAAATGTGGTCGTAAAGCTGTGGAGTGTCCCCCAAGGAAATCAGATAGACGTAGTACTTGAAATTACCTCTGCTTTTTTTTCCTTTCTAATGACTAGATTTTGGGTTGGTAACGCCTGTTTATGGGAAGCATTCCTTCTGCCGACTTTAATGTTTAATACGTGGGCTCGCTCCGAGCACGGCAGCAGCCTCAGCCTGGTGGGCCCTCGGACGAGGCCCACTGGAGCACACCGCTGTACCGGAGGAATGCTTTTGAAGATGTGGATCTCTCGCTCGAAATCCTCTAAAGTTCATTCTCAGTTCTGGGCAGAAAGCCAGCTGTTTTCAGCGCGAGGCGAGCCCTGGTTGAGTCGGATTATGCTGCTAAGAGATCCTCTTCTCTCCTGTCCCCCCATGGCAACTGCATGCTTCCATCAGTGGAGGAAAGATGAGGTTCACTCCCAACAGCCCCTGGGTTCAGCTGGAGCTCCCCAGCTCCCGCAGCTCACCCGTACCCATTTGTGTTGTCATGCCCTCCACTGAGCTATAGCGGTACCCAAATCTGCGTCTGGGTGACAGTGGCAAATAATATTTCCAGGGAAATACTCTCTGCCTGTAGGACAGTGTTTGGATAAGAAATGTACTTGCTCTTTTGTGCTGGCTGGCCGCTTCAGACTCACCCAGCAGCTGAGTTGAGCAGAACAATAGCATTTGTGTGAGCCCATTCCTGCCCATGAAGCCATGGGCGTGCACACCTGCATCCAGCCTGGGAGCTGCCGCATTGGGTTGGTAGGAGGCTGCTGTCCTCGGGAGGGTCCGCTCGCCTGGCAGCCCACTGTTTCCTGACACAGAGGGGAACCGCAGGCCCACTGTCTGCTGGTGTCAGCAGACCAGCCGCATCACACAGCCAGCGGAGGCTGCTGGAGAGCAGTGTGTTTTAACGTTTTAATAATTACTCAAGATGTTGTTTGTGTGGCTAAATAGCCCTTGCAGTCTGAGCACTCTTGGCCTGATTTCAAAGGCAGTGCTAAGCATGTTCAGCTCCCATTAGAGCCGTTTCTCAGCTTGATGACATTCAACTGCGGAACGTTTGGCATCTTCATTAATATAACACCCAAATTAATTTTAATGAAAGATAAGAATAGGTTCTGTATAATTGTGAAATTATACCTCTGTTAAGCGTTTCATCCCTCTGACAAACAGGCTAAGCATTAGTCCTGGGACTTTTCTTCATGATTTGTGCTGGAGAAGTGCTTCACCTTCTACCACCATTTTTAAGTCCAGGCTTTCCAAAATTCTCATGAGTTTAGACCCAAGTTCTCAAAGGCACTGAGCTGACTCTGTCTTTATGATCACCGAAGTCTTCCATAAATCAAAGAAAAGCATCTTTCCATCACCACATGAACTCACAGGGGACTGAACCCTTTTTACTTTGGAATTGTTGTCCATAAACACGCAGCAGTCTGACCTGTAGGTGTGCTGCTCGAGACCCACTCGGGGTCTGGCAGGCCTTGCAGCAGGGCCAGAGGCTGGCCAGCAACCAGAGGGACAACTGGCACCAGGAAAACTTGTAAGCAAGGTAGCAATGACAGTAATTGAGAAATGTTTTTAAGAGTTGCCATCTCTGGGTACCTTGGATGCTCTCCCTTGGTGTGGGGACTTAGGCTCTTAGCTGAGCCAAGTTTTTAACAGACTTAAAACTCAGCCCTTTCCATTCCAGCTGAGTCTCCTGGAATTGCTGAAACTGCTCTTCTGCAATACTGCCAGCATCCCTTTGTCCCTTGCCGGTGAACAGCTGCAAGAAAAGGAAATCAAATCCAGTGGTTGCAACCACTGTGCTGGGATTCAGGCAGGCAATGCGTCTGTTCCATCATATTTCTTCAGGAGTGGGCAAACTGAGGTCCTGGAGCAGCCCCAGCCAACACTGGACACGGTCTGTCACTTCTCAAGCAAGTCCCAAGAAAAAGACTTATTCTCTTTCATCTCTCTCTATGATGACTCTATATTTTGTTTGGTTAATAACAAAATTGTACTTCAATTCATTAAAGTTGAATCATTTATTTTTCATGTAGTGGTTTATATTAAACATTTTATTTGTTGTAATTATTGTTTGATTATTAATTAATCAGGTATTACATTTGCACTTTATTTTATACCTGAATTGAAATCGCTGCCTCTGTCAGGAGCCTCAGCAAGCAGCCCACGTATGGTTCCTAGATAGCAGCTCTGCGTCTACTGAAATAAGAGGAAGAGAACATGGAGGCATGCACACAGAGCTGCTTCTCTCTTCCCTCCTTGCTGCCTTGTGGCACAGGCAAGGCGAGAGACAGCACCCGGATCACACAAAGATGTAGAAGGCTCTGGGCGATGATGCCCATTTTTCACATCTACCACAACAATATTTTATATTTCTCATTAGTTGCAAAGGGGAATATCAAACTGACTGTAATAATTTTCACTCTTGTAAGGGAATATTTACGCACACACACATAGAATTACACTGCAATACCATTGGTGCCTGAGATCAAGCAGCTGAGTCCATATAAAAAAGACAGATTATGCAATACAGAAAAGGTAAAATTAAATTGAATTTATCTAGTTCCATCACCTTGGGTGAGCAACAGAGACACAATCAAAAATACAATAAATAATCTGTGAATGCCTTAGCTTACAGTTGGACAAGGTTCACAATTGGTTCAGAAATAAAACATGGGGGATAGCTCCATTTCTCTTGAGGAGGACAGGTAGAGATCCATCCCATCTCACACCTGATTGCCTCTCCTTCAAGATCTCTCTTGCTTCACTGCTGCAGCTGTAACTTCAGCAAAGCATGTAGTAGCCATGCAGTCACCGATAGCTTTTGGGTAGTTGTAGACATTTACCTACCTGCCCTTTTCCTAATTTGGCATCAAAATAAATGAATCCTGCAGAGGTTAATTAAGAAGTCTATTAACTTCCCTGCTTTGCTCATAGCATAGGTCACTCACAGACTCAAAGTCTCAGGCTGGAAAGCAGGCTGAATCTCAAAAGAAAGCAATAACAGCATATCCTCAGAAAGCTGCAGGGAAGCAGACAGTTATTTCCCTTGTTGATACTCAGTACCGAAAAAGCAAGAGGGAAGAAGTCCCTAATCTGCCAGCAAAAAAAGAACTGAACTTTCAATAATCATGTGATGCTATTTTTGTGCAGCCCAATAGCATTTTCAATCTACTTGTTCTCCTCAGTAAACCACATTACAATTATTTTTATTTGTTTTATTGTGTGCTTCCTCTCCTTCCTCATTACCTAATTAAATGTCAGCCCAAAGTGCTCCCTGATTTAAATGTCTCTACTTGTCCAGAACTAACAAGTTTTTTAAATAATCCTGGTTTTCTATGAAAAAATAATAACCCTGTTCAACCTGTTACTGTTCAGCAATCAGAACATGAGATACAGATATGTGAAAAATCGAACCAATTCCTTTTGAGATTGAAGAAACAAGTCTTGAGAAGTCCTTTTCAGGAGGGACGTGGCCATTCAATATTATTTTATTTCTTTACTCATCTTAAAGTTGTGCACACAAACACAGACAGCTCCATCTCGCAGACTTCGTTTGTCTTTGCTGTCATCCCTTTAGCTGGTGCACGCACTTGGGAAACCCTGGCCCATCCTCCCCTGACTGATGTCCTGGTGCAGCCAGGCTGCAAAGGAGAGCTTTGCTCTGCGTGGGGAAGGGCAGACTCAGGGAGCAGGTAGGAGGCACGCTTGGACCCATGACTTGGAAAACATTTTGGGGACTACACAATATCCATTGCCGTGCTGCCTGTCTAGGGGCATCCATCTGTTTTCCTGCCTTAGGAATGAATCTTGCCAATGCTGCTCACATGCACAGAGCTATCCTCATATCTAGTCTCTTTTGTGTGAGTAAGGAGTGCTAGCCTGACTCCCTCAAGTGGGAAGGGAGACACACTTCACAGCAGAGGTGTTTGTTAGCCCATTTGCCAGCTAGGTAATCAGCAGCCCAAAAAGCACAAGAAAAGGCTGGCTTTATGAGAGCAAATTGCCCTTACACTAAGAGATGTTTTACTGCTCCTGTTTCATTCTACTCTTTCAAGACAGAGGTAACTCAGTGAAACTTAATGGCCTGTGATAAGTAAGAGGTTGCATGAGGTGATCTTAAGGTCCTTCTGGCCATCTTCCCTCCAAGTAAGCAACATCCAAGGAAACACTTGAGGTGAGCGGACAAAGACATACTTCTAGACTCCAGGCCAAAGTGACACAGTGGTTTTGCTAGACAAGAATTGAATTTAAAAAAAAGATTTCAATATCTGCAACAATTCACCTCAGGAGAAGAATGAGAGTGTATTTTGTCAGGGAGAAAGACCATTAGGCAGACTGTGGAGGAATTTAAGGGGTTTCTCAAACAGAAAATGTGCTCACCTCCAGAAAAAAAACAGCCAAACCTATTATATGCCTTAGTCTTTTTATTTTTCATTGACAGACTTCTGTCCTAGTTAATAACACTTCGCTGTCAGAGGCCTCTTGATTCCTAATTACAGCTACCGTAGCTCCTGGACGAGACACAACGACAGGGCTGAAACCTAAATCAAACCTGCAAGAGGAGAGAGATTGACCCATGGGACAGCAGCCCCAGCTCAGACCACACAGCAGAGTGACATGATGCTCCTGGCCACCTTTCCCAGGGCTGTGGACAGAGGCATGAGGATGAAGATATGGTACATGAGGCAAGAGCAGAAGGGGTCACAGTTTCAAGCAGTAGTCAGGATGGTGCTGACATGTTTAGCTTTTCCCTGTTCATTTTATCTGCCTGTTACAGCCATTTAAAATTGCACTGCTGTGACCGTCTCTGTGTCTTTGCTGGCACTGCCTGCCCTTTGTGCTTAATTCAGACTTCTCATGTCTTTGCTCTCTGGCCTTGTGTACATCGAGTCCCACCTGCTTTGGCTCCTGCTGCACAGAGCTGCCTTCTCAGAGCTGATCCATACATCCGTGACAACACGGCAACACTTTAATTAGTTCTATAGGGGGAGGAAGAGGACTGACCTTTGCACTGCCTTTCTGCTTTTTTTTTTTTGGTACAGTGTTTGGATCGGCTCTATTGAAGACAGGCTGCAGGAAGCAAAAATGGCTTTCTGTCATTTCTAACTTCTTGAGGCTTCCTGGGACTGCCAGACTACTCCTGGCTAGACCCTGAGGCTGCTTTGGACCCTGGGGTATACAGGAGTTTATGCTATTTTTCTAGCATTGTGATACTCTGAATACACCAAATCACAACATCTTTAGGGTACAGGCTACGGCAACAACTGCTAGATGCTTTCTTTATTCAGTTAAGCAGCAACACAAGCTGCCCAGGATGGACAGTGTCTGTCCTTGGAGGTTTTCAAGACCCAACTGAAAAAAAAGCCCTGAGCGACCTGATGTCACCTCATAGCTCACCCTGCCATGAGTAGAAGATTGGACCAGAGGCTTCCTGAGCTCCCTTCCAAGGAGACTCGTCCTACAGCCCTGTGAGGGACCACTTCAGTTTTGATGAACTGTGCTCCAACAGTGTGTGCATGCCTAACTGTGCTGAGTGGGATCAGAAATGTCCAGAGGGGGAAAGAACGGGGAAGAAAACTTTGTCACTATCTCTGTTTGGGTTTTTGTCTTTTTGTTTATTTTAAGGACAAAGTCACGCACACAAAAAAAAAAAAAAAAAAACACAAAAGGATGAGGATCTATATAAAGACTTATTCTCACATGACATTGTACAAAAGTGAAAACATCATGAATGTAAATAAAGCAACAAAGTGTTTGACCAAAAGAAAATATCAGTTAGTCACATTTATTGATATATATAGGTAAGACATCTCTTTTGTCATTTTTCTTGCTCAACTGCAAAGATGAACACTCTTTGGGACTATTGCCTTCGTCAAGATTCACAATGTACGTGACTGAATCACCATTTAAAGTGTTCGTAAATAGATGTAACTGCAAATAACCACAGGGAAAAATCAGATTACTTCCTTCAGGAGTTTGAGGATATTTATTATTGTTTTCCAGTGATCCTCTGGTACATTTCTGAAAAACATCTAAATCCTTTAAAAACAAAGACTGATCTCCAGATACTAGCAACTTCTCCTTGTCAAAGTGTAAAGTGCTTTTTGATGTTATCCTTTTTTCATTTGTCACTCTGTTTTGCAGGCTTCATTGGCAAAATAAAACTGCAATTCTGCAAGGGCATGAGAGCAGGGATTGTTGTGGAGCCAAGTTCGAAAGTCAATATTCTGAAGGAATTAAAAATAAAGACAACACATTGTTTTGGGGGGCAAGGAAATTACACCTGCTAATCACACTTTGCAAATAACTCAATATTTTTTGTGATTAATGAAAGTTATCAAGTTCAAGGCTTTGTTCAGCTGTTATTTATTATCTTGGTTCTGAAGTACTGAAGTAGCAGCAGCAGACATGAGCATTGGGACAAATTACGCTTTGTAAGGTACCGTTCAATGAGGTAATTATGTCGCCATCATTAGTAGCGTTCAAGATAAAGATGGATAAATGGAAAGTGGAATTATTTCAGTGCTTAATCCTGCTTGATTCCAGAGGTTAGATTGATGATCAGAGAAGTTATGTCCTATAGTACCCTCTACAGTAAATTTTATAGTCTAAGAATATGATAATGCTTAATTAAGGATTCTCTGAATGAACATAGGTCTTCAAAAAGAGATAGAGAAACCAAAGTCTGTAGGAAAAAGCATTGAATCAAATTCATCTCTTCTATTTTCACTGTCTGGAATGATAGGTCCTTTTGACTTGCTCCTCTTAACTTGTTCTTAGAGCAATTTCAACTAACTTCCAGGTTAAACAACAGATGCAGGATTTAGATGGAAATTTTATCCAATTCCAGCCAGATATCTTTTACTGCAGGTGCATAAACTGCTCTGGCAAACACGTATTTTCTTCTTTCTATGCACATCTGTACCTAGCTGCAGAGTCAGAGTCCTGCCCTGCTCTGCACTTAGGATGAAGAGCAGGGGAAAAGGGTGAAGAACACGCTTGTCCTGATGTACGCATAACTGGGATTTACTCCTTACTGTGCTGGGATAAATTAACATGCCTATCATATTCTGGAGAGCATTTAACTGCTGTGCCAGCCAAAGCAAGAGCTATCCTCAGCAATAAGAACTACTTAGCAGACAGATATAATGCCTGTGTTGAAGTAAAAGCAAGTAAATCTCGCCATAATGTGCTCCTTTCTGCACATACTGTGAAATCCTTCCCAAGGAAGAAGAGCCTGGATAGCAGAGCTTAAATCCAGTCAAGATGTCTGGGACTGCTTTTCAGCTTTCTCTGACTCAGTAACCCGGCACAGAAGTACTGGGGACAAAGTACCAATGGGTGCCAGACATGCAAGACGTTTCATATCTGGACTTGAGGGCTGACTCGTACCCACTAAGATTCATTGCCTGACAGCTAATCCTGTGAGCTGCTGCCTGCTGTCCTATGAAAAGCTTGCCAGGTATTGCAGGTCCTTCTGCTCACTGAGCTAGTCCTTCCTTTCCTTGGATGAGCATGGACTGCATTTGCAGACTCAGACTCATCTCTCTCCACTTCAACCTATCCAAAGAATATCTCAGAAAGAAAAATGGGCAGCAAAACTACCATTATTGCAGAACAAGTGTCCTTTCCAACTCTATGTAATGTACTAAGACATTTCAAACTTTACATCAAAAAATTTTAGTAAATTATGAAGATCTGTGACACAAAACCAGGACCTACCTGGTGCTTGAGACCCTCTGAAATTGTTCAGGAGCTGTTGCCCTCCTGAACAATTGAACTGTTGTGGTGGTGTGACCTCACCTCAAGCACTGTGTGAAATTTTGGGCAGCACAATATAAGAAGGACATAAAACTATTAGAGAACATCTGAAGAAGGCCTGTGAAGATGGAGAAAGGTCTAGAGGGCAAGACGAATGAGAAGCAGCTGAGGTCCCTTGGTTTGCTCAGCCCAGAGCAGAGGAGGCTGAGGGGAGGCCTCATGGTGGCCTACAGCTTCCTCAAGAGGGGAGCGGAGGGGCAGCGCTGAGCTCTGCTCTCTGGTGAGAGTGACAGGACCCAAGGGAACGGCATGGAACTGTGTCAGGGGAGGGAGGGTCAGGCTGAGTGTTAGGAAAAGATTCTTTGCCAGAGGGTGGTCCGGCACTGGAACAGCTGCCCAGGGCAGTGGTCATGGACCCACGCTGCCGGAGTTCAAGGGACACTTGGACAACATTCTCAGACATAGGGTTTGATCTTTGGATGGTGCCTTGTGGAGCCAGGAGTTGGACTCCATGATCTTTGTTGTTCCCTTCCAACTAAGGATATTACATGATTTTATGATTCTGTGAATAAGAGGAAAAAGGAAAGAGGAAAAGGAAGAGCAGAAGGCTGATGCAAGAAGCATCCTCAATACTGTGGCCCAGGAGCAAACAAACCATGAGGCCCTGGCAGAATGATATCTGCCAGCCAGGTAGTGTCAGCTGTCTGGTGCTCAGCAGGTAGAACAAGCACTGATTTTTCTGTTCTTTGAAATGCCCTAAATCAATGCAGTGGTTCCTCATGGAGTACTTATTTATTCCAGATGAGGATCTTCTGTGTCCCAGAAATCTGAATGCCCAAGCCATGCCTCATGACAAGATAGCAACTTGTGTATTAACACTGAATTGATGGCAAACAGCATACAAAAGCTGTAGTGAACCAAAACAATTTGAGGAATACCATCACAATTGATTATGATATTTCCACTTGCTGGGCC
This sequence comes from Penelope pileata, assembly GCA_013396635.1. Taxonomy (NCBI): domain Eukaryota; kingdom Metazoa; phylum Chordata; class Aves; order Galliformes; family Cracidae; genus Penelope; species Penelope pileata. The sequence continues at coordinate 509,711 of WBMW01005913.1, forward strand.
AATTGCTGGACTAGGAGTCCCTGTGGGTGACATTCATCCTTGTATGAAGGGACTATCACAAGAGAGTATATGCTTCAGTCATGTTACTCAAACTGTAAAAACGTTATATTAGTAAAATGACAATTATGTGCCGGTTCTTTCCAAGATACTGGACTTCAGATATAGTGAGACACTGTCTCTTTGCTTTGTATGTAGACTACTTTGAGGCTCCAGTACTCAGAGAAAGTGTTAGCACTGAGTAGCTGGACATGTATGTAATGCGGCAGTAATCTGTGCACAGAACAAGATAGAAATTTTTGCAGGCCCCTTACCAGCTGTAAGGTTATGCCACACTCGAGTGCAAGCAGCTGCTGCAGCTTTCTGAAAGGTCTTGAGGGTTTAAGAGTTACACTAAAGCAACAAAACATACCCAGAAAATGTCGGTGTGGCAATTTCGTAGGCTTCCAAGCATGAAACCCAGAGATTCCCTGAGCATACTCTGGAAGCCCAACCGTGTTGTTTTACAAGTCCTACCATGCGCCTGGAGGTCGTCACTGCTGATGCTTCTGACACAGAAGCTCTTTTGGAGTCTCTCGTGGTGGTTTGGGATTCTTCTGCGGCAGATGAAAAGGGTCCTACAGCAGAGGGAATTGTCTGTGCACAGTAAAAATTAATGATGAGAAATGACATTTAAAAGGGCAGTGCTTATTAGATGGAAAACACGGGATTCTAACGATTATCACTGCTCTCAAATTTTCCTGCTCCTCAAACCCTTTCTGACTGTGCATTTTGCCTGTTTCTGCTACCTCTGTTCTTTGTTCCATGATTTCCTGTACTCCTTCCAGCATGCAATATGACATTAGCAAGCTCCATTTCACTTGACCACAGGATGAAAACCCATACTTTGACTTTCTTCACTTACATTGTGACTTGGACAGTTCCAGATAAGTGCACTGGTTAAAAAATAATCATGATTGGCATTCATGGCAGGAGCCTAACTGATGCAAGATAATACGATATGAACGGGTTAAAACAGCTTCAGTACTTCTATCACAGTGATTTACATAAGTTTAAATCAATTGAATTAAGCTGCCTTACTTTTCTGGTAGAGACAAGGCCTCACAGTACGCTGAATTTGATCCACTGACAGAATTAGAATAATAAAAAAGGGGTGGCTGGTGACTTTCAAGTTCAAGGCAACAAGTGGCTGGTAGCATTGTGGAGAAGGAGCCATACGAAGCTAGCTGGACGTGATATTAAAATATGAAAATTATTCCGAATGAAGAATTATTCCTTACAGTACAGTGGTGATCAGACAAGCATGACTACTCTGATCAAGTCCAAGTAGACTATTATTTGCAAATTTCTTTAGTATCATGAGATATTTTGTGATATACTGGTCCCAGGCATAAGCTAAAATGTTTTCCCTGGCTGAAATGTACAGAAGAAAATAGTAGGCTATTGAGCCCTTTCCAAGGAAAACATTTACTTATGACTGGGACTAGTGCCATTTTTACCAAACCCAGTTTTGTAGAGCTCAACAGCCATAGTAAGTCAAAGACTGACTATGTGAAGACTCTTCAGCATCCTCTCTTTCTATTACAAAGACAACCTCCAAGGAAAGATAATTTTCAGGCCCTTTCATTACAGCTGTATAGTGAAAACAACTTAAGGCATTCTTGCTAGCAGTCCATATGCATGCACTGTGCCTACCCTGTGGCTTACATCAGACATTAAAGCAGTATTACTAACTTAGAATTTTCCCCTACAGAAAGGCTAGGGATCTTATGCACAGATCATACATGACTGCAAATATGTTTGCTCTATTATTCTCCAATTCCCAGAAGAAGACCTCATTTTCCCCCACTTTCAGAGTATAGAGAGTTTGTATGAGCAAGATGGAACATGTTATGTAGATGTGGCTTTCTGTTATTCACCTTCTTTCCTTCCCCACTTCAAAACAGTGTGGGGATCTTAGGTGCTTAAATGATTGTCATTTAAAACAAACTACTGTAGATTGTATACATGCAGTCTCGCATCCTGGATGAGAATTAACTTTCACCAGGCTCTGATTTTCCAGAAAAACAAAAACAAAAACAAAACAAAACAAAACAAAAAAAAACCTACCTATTTCAAATGCAATAACAACAATGATCCCTAAAAAATTAAAATTCCTTTTTTTTCCATCTGAGATCATGTAAGATTTCACTTCAGCACATAAACATTCTCATACGACTACTCATATTCTTCTGATCTCTGAAACTCAAGGGATCTGATATTATTTGGTCCACTTACTCCTGTCTGGTTTCTGACACTGCCTTTTCCTCCAGAGTCTGCCTGATGTCTATGGAGCAAATCACGGCAAACAGCTCCTGTCTTATCTAGCTAATTGCTATACCACCGCTATGAGCAACAGCAGAAGTGAGATGGGAGTTTGAACAGCAGTAATGCAGAATGTTCGATAAAACAAATTTAAAAGGATAAAGAAAAGACCAGACTAGGAAATCTGTGTTGCACTTGTATCCCATCCCCTCCTACCATGCTTAATAATTCTTTCTACTAATCACAGGGCTGACTGTCACAGTGCTTCCTAAAGATTGCCCTCCATCTTGTACCCCACAAATAAGTACATCTTGCTTGTGCGTGGAGGCTCCTGAGTCACAGGCCACTGCTACTGCAATAGTAGTGTGATACTTTCTTCCATCCTCCTCTAGCAAGCATTTTCTTTGTGTCCTATTTATTTTTCTTATCCTTCTTGGCAATGTGCAGTTTAGGATAAAATAGTTTTGTCTGTCATAACAAAATCACACGTAAATGCTCTTGGCTTTAGTCTTATGTGATATATATTTAAAGCTTTACCAAGCTTTCACCTTGATTGGTAAAAAAGGGAAGTTTCCCACTGAGCGTTTTTCACTACCAAGAAACAGTCTTCAATCACATTTGGGGCTTTCTTATAGTAATTTGATGGCCAGTTATAGCAGTCTATCAAAAAAGTTATCTTTTTAGAGCTGACAGCAGACTAACATCCAAGTACACAGAGGGACATCCCCCTCTATAGCAACGAGATTACTGAGACCTGAATCCACTCCTCCACAACCGATTGGGGAGTAGGAAATAATCATAGAATCATAGAATGGCCTGGGTTGGAAGGGACCCCAATGATCATCAAGTTCCAACCCCTCTGCCGCAGGCAGGGCCACCAACCTCCAGATCTGGTACTAGATCAGGCTGCCCAGGACCCCATCCAACCTGGCCTTGAACACCTCCAGGGATGGGGCATCCACAGCCTCTCTGGGCAGCCTGTGCCAGTGCCTCACCACCTTCTCAGTAAAGAAGTGAGGGTTGTTAAAGTTGGACCTTGATTTTGCAGCTTTACGATGCACAGTCTTTGATGGTGGTACCTGTGAGGGGAACTGAGCAAGCAGTGGTGTGTTGGGAGCAGCCCCTTAGTACTGCTCGTAGTGTTGCTGTGGAAGACTTCATCTCATGAAACCTCAACTGAGGCATGGTCTGGGTGTCACCAGATACCCAGGGCTCAGGTAAAGTCCTCTGTGATCCTGTCACTTGTGTTCTTCAGACTTCTGCTCATCTGGTCAACATGGAGCAGCACTAAATAAAATACTCAGATATTATGGTAGATTAACTGATATGCGTTGCAGAAGTGTAACTCGTACTGGTGTCACGTTCAGGGTCAGTAGCCAAATTTCTGGAATTATTTTTGCACAGATTGACTCAGATTTGTCTTCTTGCAGAACTACTGTGAAGAGGGACTTTGTGTCTACTTCAGGAAAACCCTGTCTGCTGCCTGATGTTACAGTATTTAGATTATCTCTGCTTCCTCACCTGTAAAGAGATAATTACACTGCCCAACTTTCTAAAGAGCCTTTGCGTCTCCACATAAAATATACCACAGGCAGGAACCACATGAATTATTCAGGCTAAATCAAATTAATGAAATTCAGCTGCTTTTGTTTCTTTTTTTCTGTGCTGAGTTCAGAGCTTACAGTGGTCTCAAAATATGTTGGAAGCAGAGCACTGATAGCTCACAGTTCTGCTGAAAATATTTTCTTCGTTGGCAGAAAATATATTAATTTAATTATTGACTAGCTCATTTGTGAAAGAGCTGTTGAAGCATGACCAGCTTACTACAGCATTCTCCCTAACCCTAGGCTGCCACAGGGAGTGAAGAATGAAAAGTCAATGCAATCTCTGCGAGACAGCAAGATGGATTTATGAGGAATTACTGGCTAGTTTATAAGGAAAAAATGATCACTTGGTCAACAACCCAGAAGTGTGAGGGAAAGTCTTGCATCGTGCAGGAAGAACCTAGGCAGAACATGTACAATATCACTCCATAAAGTCTGCTGCTCTACTATCTCTGCTCCAGGTCTCAATAAACATCTCTTTTCCCTTTCTCTGTTCCCAAGATGGCAGGAGATGCCTCCCAGATGAAGTTCTGCGATTTGCACCCCAGAATTTGGGGGGCAAGGCTGCCAACATGTGAAGGTGTCCTCCTGACAGCTTCCAACGTCAGCTTAACAGAAATAAAAATACATGGGTTTTTTTTTGCCAAAAAGCTGCGCAACGTTTGGTAAAACGGATTTAAAAGAGTGGTGCCTTATGCATTGGTTTTGTATTCATGCTTAACTTTCCTAGCTGGGGCTTAGGCAGACCTGGCATTTTTCCCTGATACAGAGAACTGGAAGCTATCCACCACATTTGCAGCCTACTTCCCCTGATTTATTTATTTTTTTAACATATCTTTAGCCTGTCAGCTGCTCCAGGCTCACATAATCCCCTGCCCTTTCCTAGCATCTCTGAGGTGCTAGGAGCTCCTTTGAAAGCAGGCTCAGCTTCCGAGGAGTCTCCCAGCCTGGCTTGGCTACAGCCAGACATTGTTATCCTCACTCCTTTGAAGCTGCGCACCTGAGGCTGGCTTAACCTTGTCATTATTTTGCTTTTCCTGACTCAGATCTGTTGCAAGTCCCTTATTACTTGCATTCAATTAATTCTGTGAATTCAGGTGAGCAGCAATAGAAAGCGTGACGAAGGGGCAAAAGAAGCCCTATAACATTAATAAAAGGATCGTGTGGGCGTTTTTCCAGGTTGTCCCACTTTGTTACCATAGGATTTCATGTGATATTGAAAACAAGGACCATTGCCTAGAGCCTATATCAAACAACCCGTCACCACCTGGTTTCTGCTTATTTTAATTAACAAAGGGCTAATTCCTTACTGGCAGGCAGCAGAGCAGATAGGAGGGAGGAGACCAGGCTTGCACTGTGCCACCCCCTTCCTGCTGCTGTGGCAGCCCCCAAGCTGTGGAGAACAGCCAGGATGTGGCCTCTGTCCGAGGGGCAGGGCATGGGACTCAATTCATTGGCAAGTACCTACCTGCCCACTGGCCAAGCCAGCAGGCTTATTTTCCAGAGCCAGATTTCAGAGGCACGCTGCACTGTAGGAGTGGCCAAGGGTGGGAGAGAGGGAGGAGAGGGCAGCAGCTGCTCAGGGTGAGGTTTTGGCAGCCGCAGAGAGCGTGAGCTGTTCCTGCATCCACCTTGAGCTGTGGGCAGCATACCTAAAATCTGGAGGGAAAAGATGAGGTTCAGGGAAGCCCCAGCGGTCCATGTTTGTTGCCTTCTCTTCCCCTTTTGGGTGCAGGAGTGAAAAGCAGCTGTGGTTTGGTAACTTTATGGCACCACTGGAAGCAGACAGGCTGGCAGGGACAGGCTGCCTTTCAGAGTTCAGCTCAGGTGGGAGCGCTGCCTTCCCCCCACAGGGCAGCGTGGGGCAGAGGCATGGGCCGCACCACCACAGGAAGCCATGCCTTGACCTGGAAAGGGCTTTGCAGTGCATCACCCACAGCAATCAGCTTCTGTGGCTGGGCTGCAGCTTGACTCACAGCATCTAATGCCGGCTGCTAGCCACGAGCTTGCACGCAGTGTTGCAGCTCTCTGGTTGCTGAGCAGTCTCAGGGAGATTTTGTGGTAGGGTGCAAATACAGTCTGTACGTTTTCCTTTGTTCTGGTCTGTGACAGACACCTCTGAAGCCTGCCTGGCACCTCAGCCACACTAAGGGCATTACGTTATTGGAAACATGATTTTTTTTTTTTTTTCCACATTTCCCAATAATAAATCCCAGCCACTAGGAATGTGTCTAGAAAACTCATTTCATATTCCAATTTTATGAGGTGAAATAAAAATAAAACAGAGAGCATGTACGGATGCTCTCAGTTATCTATCTGGTAAGGTAAGGGTGTTTTTATCTCGTTTCCCATGCAATGAGCACAATGCAATACGTGAGTTTCCCACTCTCATTATCTGACTGCCTCCAAAAATAGGTTCCTGCATTTTTCATCCACCAGAAAATTCTGAGAGAGAAAAAAAAACTTTTTTAACCAGTTGTGCCTGAAGCCATGCAGAACTCTGAGCACCTACTAAGCAGCTTTCATGCGTTCTCCTGCTTCACACGGAATCAGCCCCATAGATGTCAGGGCCCCGAGGGCATCCATGGGCTTTGCTGGCTTTGCCCAGCCTCTGCTAAGATCTCCTGGGCAGAGGACCCCATTTCAGCTCAGCCTGAGGCCATCAATCCCTGCCCTGCAGGTCTGGTTGTACATCAGGACATGTTATTCATACATTGTGGCCTGGTCATACGTTGGGACCCCTTGGTCGTACATTGTGGCCTGGTCTCTGGTCCTGTCTCCAGCCCCTTCTCCTTCAGCTGCTGGGTCCTCCATGGCCCCTGGCCCTGGCTCATTACTTCCCATGTTGGAGGTTGGTGATGAACCTGTTACAGCCTCCTGCTCTGCCCACTGTGGTCAGACCCTATGGGATAGTGCCCGTCGGTGAGGGCACGGCATGCGCTGGGGTCAGCCTTGCCTCCCAGCTCGTCCCTCTTTGGGAACTGCAGTCCCTCACAAAGAAGCTGTAAAAACTGGCCCTGACAATAGAACTGGGGGGAAAATGATGGTAACAAACAACCTTCATCTTGTAGTATGTGTATGTGTGACTGCAGCTCTGTTGGAAGCCATCAGGAAGCATTTCCTACAGCCTTTCCAATGTTTCCTTGTGTGCTGTGGTGGCTTTGCACACATGCAAGAGGAAAGGATGGAGCATACCTCTACAGTATTCCTGTCTTAGACCCATCTAAAAGTCTTTAAAAGAGCAGTTTGGCTATCCGTAATTTTAATTATATAGTTTAATTAATTCTCTGTCTTGCAGTAACACCTGGTTCTTACAGCAGATATAGGGCTAACAAATCCAGCCCTCTCAAGCTCTTCCTCATTTAACACCTGGTCCCCTCTCTGACCATCCCAGACTCTCCTGTTTGCTGATCTCTTCCCTGTACTGGGGGAGCAAAGCTCATGCTCCAGCCACGGGCTTGCAAGTGCCAAGCAGAGGGGAAAAAATGCTCCCCTGGGCCTCTGGTTGCCCTCTGGTCAGTGCTGCCCAGCACGATGTTAGCTGTCAAACGAACCCAGGTCAGCCAGCCTCACCGAGGTCTGCATGATTTCTCTGCCTCTTCACCCACTCTCCTATGAGCACTTTCTAGTTGATTCCATCCTTCACGAGGATGCTTAAAAATAACCTGTGGAGCAGGTATGCCATGAAACATAATGTACAAGACATCGCTTCCTGGATAGTAGTGGGAGAGGGACAAGCCTGTGAAGGTTGAAGTCACCCGCACATATTTGTACCTTGGTATGAGCTGATCATAAAATGAACACGAAAATAAGAGAAAGGTTACACAATGCAAGCATAATAGTCATAATGATAACTGAATTTATGACAAGCCAGCTTGTTAATACTAATTTTTCCCAAGTATACAAATGTTGCTATTTCTATCTTTTTTTAAAAAATAGTTGCACGCATTACAAACATGAAAGCTGAAGCCAAACCTCCAGACCCTCCTTGCATTTTATTACTTCTTAAAGCAGTGTTTGTTAGAAGCAATACTGTGGCAGAACAGCAATTTTTGTAGTTATCTAAACTGCACCTCTGACTTTGTCTTCCTTGCTCTCTTCCTTTCATCATTTTCATTTCCTTCTGACTCTTATTTCTCCAAATCACTGGTCCTTCTCCTGGTTAATCTAAGCTTCTGCAATAGCTATAAAAAAAGCTTTTTTTTTTTTTTTCCCCCAAAGAAAAAATAAAATGCTGACATCAGAAAATAAATCACTTCTAAGAACACCACTACTAGTATTTCATAGTCAGCAATGAAAGATCAGCAAAGAGCACAAAGAGATTATCTTTAAAAAGGTTATTAATAAAAATATTGTTTGAAAAAACATTGTGGAGCAAAAAATAGAATTTGCATATATATACATAGATAAGAACAGGTAACTACAAAATGTCTGCTAATGTTAATGATAAATTGGAAACAGACATCTGGAGTATCAGTTTAGTCCTTCTTTCTCCCTATGTCTGTGAACTTTTTTCTTCAAAAGCAATTTATCAAACACAAAGCAGATATTCAGTTTGCCTTTGATTACGCAGTTTTCCCCACTGTCACTGAATCTGGGAATAACCCAGAGGAACATCTCCAAATTATGGGATGAAATGTGGAAAAACATATAGAGCAATTATGAGTGAAATCTTAGAACTTCACTTTTCCATTTGCAATATCTTGTCTTTTCAAAGCCTCACTGCAACATGCGATGCAGTTGACTTAACCACAGCCAGGTGAGGCTGTCCAAGATGCTGGAGAATGCCTCACTGCAGGTCCAAAGTGCATGTGTTTGGCTCTCAGCCTTGTGCAGATGTCTCATGTACCTGAAATGGCATGACTTCCCTCTGCTCAGACACTCAGACTGCTCCCCTAGTCTTGATCTTGTGCAAATGTTAGTGATAACCACACGAAATTCCCCACATCAAAGGACTGGGAAAGACCGAGGTGCTTGCGGGCTTGTGTTTCTCACCATACTTTCCATAGAAGAAAATGATTTCAGTGTTGCCATGAAGTACAAAAGGAGAAGGATGCATTATGCAGTAGATAAACATAGTGAAAAACGGTCCCAGCGAGACAGCACATTACACATCTGCACACAGATAAGAACAGATCCCGGCCTCAGCCCAGTGCCCCTTTGAAGAACAGGAAGGTCACATTGTTCCTGCGGTAGTGTGAGCCAAGCCAGCATGTTAAGCACTACACAAAATCCCAGAGAAGCAGGTCAATAAGACAAGGAAATGCAGCCCTGATGTCTTTTTTATCTGCTAGGGGTGAGGAAAGGCGCTGCTGCCGGTTGCAAATGAAAATGCATTTTATTACAATACTCTGGGGACTTTATTGTGTTCACCCATCAGTGTAAGTTAGCTACGTGTCCTGGCATATATTGTGTATGCCTCAGAAAGCTCAGATTCTCGACAGTTCCTGCATTCCTAAGAGTTAAAACTATCCGACGCCCCATGGGACAGCTGGATTTGCAAGGCTATTCAGCAGTCACATGTGGTCCTCATTGGCCTTTCGTGTAACATGAAGGGATGAGCTATCACAATTAAATAAAAGGGAATGTTAGCATGTATTAAGAAAAGAAGGTAAGATGGGGGCTTTCCTACGGGAAGCTCATCTGCTTTACTTTGAAATCCCACAACTTCAAAGAGGCTGAGTAAGAATGACAAACTGGAAATATCCCTTCCCTCAAAAGGAAAGGGCACACCTGTATTTCACAAGCCATCAGAACCCAAACTGCGAATGCCATCAGGAGGAAGGGATGTGCAGTCTGTTAATTACAGATTAGGTTTAGTGACACAACGGTCTTACCTGGGAATACTTATTTCACTGACAGAGATTAATGCTGTCCTTAGCAAGCTAACATACTGGATGCCAGCTTTTGGAATAATCCATCCTGTTGTGCTTCGAAGATTGTCAGCCTCACAGCAAAGCTGCTGATGGGCAGTGCCAACAGGACCCCGTGAGGGGCTCAGCCTGTTGTGCCCTGCTGCAGTGTCTGCCTGTCCTGCCCCAGTGTCTGTGTGCTCAGCAACGCGCCAGCCTCATGTGGCCATCTGCTGCAAAAGTAACCCAGCAGCAGAGACGAGAAAGGAAATTTAGAAGAGATCTGCACTAGAATGAATTTGTCTGTGATATTAAAATCCACAATAATCCATTCTGTCCTCAGTATGACTTTGCTCATCTGAAGCCCATGTGGTACGCTGAGACTAATTAAGCCTGTGAATGACTCCTCCTCTGCCGGATTCACCACCCTTGGTTTGCAGTGTGCCCCCAGTGACAGTGTAGCCTGCACGGGGCTGCTGGGGGGTGCTCTGCAGGAACGTGTTTCACACAGCAGCAAAGAAACAAAGGGAGCAAAAATTCACTTTACATTGATAAGAAATTCCGAATACCAGAAACTCCAGCTTTCCTTTGGCCGGAATTGCTTACATGAGTTTGTCAACTCACTTCCATACTTTATGATCCACAATAACATCAGTGCCTGAGGCTGTCAGTGATGCAAATCTTCCACTGCCAGAAGTTACCTCCCTGGATAGAAAACTAGCGCATCTTCTATTTGAAGCACTATGGTGTGCTTTGTGTGACCTTTTCTAATAGTTTTATTTCCATTGTCTTTGCATTCTCTGAGCTTTTACAACACAGAATGGTAAACAAAGGCAACAGCTTCATTTTAACAATATATTATGCTGAAAATATATTGCATTTACCTTCAGGTTTCACTGGAATCCTTCAAGGATGTCCAGTTTCTTCCTTACCATGCTCTCCTCCTTTCTTTTCTTTTAATGTGACTTTGAAGTGATCACTGCTCCTAGGATGTCTGTTACTTCTCTCTTGCTCTTTTTTCTTCACTTCTGAATCTACAGCCTCTCCTCTCCTCTCCTCTCTTTCTGTTTTGTATTTGCCTCTCGAGAAGACAAAAAAACAATGAATTTGTGAAGCATGAGGTCTTTTTCTTCAACAGCTGAGACATGAATATGACATAAGCAAAACAATTATTTTCTCAAGTTTAATTGGCTCAATTCTGGTTGATTACATTTTTGAAGATACATTTCAACGCAAATCTGATCTGCTCAGCCATTTTTCCTAGCTAGTATTTGTGGCCTGTGTGTTATTTTAAGCTTATCATTACCATGGGACTTGAATTCATTTGGAACTCATTAATAATCAGTATAATCCCTTTTCATTAGAAATCTCCTAGAGGAGCAACTGCTTGTGATGTAAAATACCGTTCCCATGAAGTGACCATCCTCATAGATATACAGCTGATGACAATGGATTAATACATAACTTCATGTTAAACTGTTTTTCCAAGAGTAATAAAATGCCTTAATGTGTTCTTTGCAGAGTGAGTAGAAGATCAGAAAGATGATCCACTAGAAACAGGATCGTTGTCTTGTTTACCAGAATGCCCCTTTCTTTGTGTGGCATGCTAGAGAGATTTTATGCTGCTTACAGGTGCATCTTTCTCTGCACAATGTACTTTTCTTCCCTGTATAATGGATCCCACAATGAGAAACACTGACATACTGGATGAAGACAGAGTCCTTCCCAACAGTAACACAATGGCTGGCAGTTCATCATGTCTGAAGAGACAATTTTAGAAATCAAAGACACTTGAAAGCCTCTGAAAGAGAGAGTTAAAAAAAAGAGCGCAGTCTACTTGGAGCATGGACTGAAATATTCTCTGTTTAGGTTTTTGCTTTGTTTTTGTTTTGTTTGCTTTTTTAAACTTCCACTGAGCAAACATGTCTGTCTCTTGACCCTCTTCAGAAGTTGCAGGTTTTGTAGAGGTACTTGTACGCAGCTAACAAAGCTGTGCACAAGTACCCACACTACTCTCAAGGGGTGTCAGTATGGTACATTTCCCTGAACAAGGATGCACTGTTGAGAAGGGGAAGAGATTCTAAGTAGCTTTGAAAGAATGTGGAACAATATCCTTGTTTTACACAACTTGCATGCTTGTTACTACTCCACCAAGTGACAGAACAGAAGCGCAATAGTTCTGGCTGACTTTGGTGAAACAGAGATCTAAGAAAGAACCTTTTCTATAGTCACACTTCTGCTGATAACATCTGACTCCTTTTCTGAGAGGAGGAGAGCAGCCAACTGAAGCTGGGGATGGACATTGATCCTCATGCTGGAAGGACGAGGACAGGGAAAAGGGCACGTACCAGAAACAATTGATTACCTGTTTTGTTGTTCAGATTGAGTCTACTTCAAAGATGGCAAGCATCTCTTGGCAAAAGTTTCTTTTAACTGTGGGCAATTGTTGGCAGCATTTCTATTTCAACAGATTTGGCCATCTCCTCAAGAAACTCATAGCTGCCTCTAATAGTTTTTGAGAACTTCACTTTCAAATAACTTCAATTATTCCTTGATGGTGAGGTGGAATAGAAGACTGCCACTAAGCCATTCAAATAAGGTCTAAATGTCAGCATGATCCATGGGAAACTGATAGCTGCTCCAGCAGTTGCCACACCAAAGCAGCAATGGCTCTGTTCCACACAGCAGGCTGCAAGCCACCAGCCCAAATGTAATGTGGGCAATTCTCTGCCAGTAGCTCCTCTAAACCCCTCTTTAGCCTATGGCTAGGAGTCTTCTCTTTCCACAGTGGTGTTTTCACCGGGTTCATCGCTAGTAACTCCCACTCCAGAAATGGCAGCTTCTCTCCGTGTACCATGGTGGAAACTCCTCTGACACCTCGCTGGGGGCAGCTGCCCAGTGGGAGTCTGCTGGGGGGGGGTCAGCCCCATCCCAGTGACCTGCCCTCAGTTTCCAGCACAAGGAGACAAAACTCATGGCAAAGCAGAGAGTTTCCTTAGAGTCTTTCACAGCTCAGAAGCACCATGAAGAAAGAGACCTTCATCCTCCTAATGAGCAAATGTGTTCAGCGTAAATGCACTCCTTGAAGGGCGTTAATGCTTTCATCACCACTGGCTAATGAGCCTGAACTTGCACCTTGTACCAGATACTAATCAGATTCCTCTTTCTGTACTCTCTCAAGCAGTCGAATTAGGTCTGCCAGCTGGCAGGGATGCTGTTCAAAAATAACCACACATGGGTGTTCTTATTCAATATTTCTGTCACAATAGCTGCTAAAGGTCTAATCCCAGGCAAGACTGGGGCCCAGTTCAGCATGCATTGCATTCTTAATTTCTTTTAAGTTTATCCCTAACTTAGTCCACTTACAAAATCAAATAATGAATTTTAATTGAAGAGTAACAATTTTTTGATACAATTTAATTTCACTTCTTTTTTTCAAAATCTCCAATTACTTTTTTAGTCCTTTTTTTTTTTTTTGGCAATCATTTGCATAATCCACGATACTTTCAGCACTCTCTTACTTTGCATAAATCAATTTCGCTTCTTGTTCACCTCATCACTTTCAGGGGAATTCTTTTCTGATTTACTGGACTTAAATTAATCCCCTGGAGGAAGCAGTGTCACAACATGGCCAGCATCAGAACTGCATAATGAAAGCATTTTTTTTCCATTTAAATTGGCACTCAAGAAGATCACTGCTCATTAGCAGACTTTAGATCTTTTATTTCATTTTAAGTGAGAAAGGCGAGCATTCTTCACCTACTGTGAGTTTCTTGCTTAAAAATGTATTCAGAGATCCTTAAGTTTATTGCAGTGGAAGTTAGGCACCTAAATACTTTAAAAAAACAAGTCTAAGTGATTTGTGGAGTATTAACATCACTAGCAAGACCATTAGAATTGCCATACTGGATCATACCAGCGATCTACCTGGTTTGGTTTCTCTCTGAGGTCAAAACTGGTCTGCGAAGGTGGTTGGATAATGGATGGATGTGGAATCACTTGTGACGAAAGGGAAATTTCTTCCTACTCCAGGCGCTCAGCAGCTGCTTTTGCTGGTGATAATCGTAGATGAGGTTTAATAGGTAATCTGTACTGGTGCTTATGGCTGGGAAGAGTGCTTAGTGTAAACAGAAGGAGAGTTTCAGAAAAAGCTCTTAGGCTGGGGGTGAGGTGCCAAATGCGTGTCACTTGTCTCTTCCGGTACCAGCACACAGCTGCAAAGCAGCTACATCTGTTTCACTCAATAGATACCCTCACACTTTCCCACAGTCTGAATGAAGGCTTTATTTTTAATAATTCTGTATTTATCATTCACAGATTCCAAACAAATATCTCTCTGTGGGGAGGAACAGCACTTCTTGCTCTCGGTCCATAGCGCAGCTGCAGGACAAGGACATGGAGCTCCTCATGCCATGTGCCCTGGCCAGGCCGGGCTGTCGGCTTGTCCTGTGGCTTTGCCTCAGGCTCTGAGATACCTGCCATGCATGACTCAACTCAGCCTTCCCCTGACAAGGCTTCTGATGTAACCATCCCAGGCAATCTGTGGTCTGCACTGACCTTTTCCAGTCTGCCCTGTCATGTTTTCTCCCAGAATATGTTTTACTGCTTTTGGTCCAGTTGTTAAGAATAATATTGTCTTTCTTTATAAGCTGAAGATTTCTTTCTTGGCTTGGCTTGCAACTCACTGTTTCTATTTGGATATTTTATGGGATCAATGCGCAATGCTATCTGCTTGCCTTTTGCGAAGTTCCCTCTGTTATGAACAGAAGGCAACTTTTATCTGCTAAATACAATGATAAGGAGCATTTCGACACTTGGAAAAAAGGATTAGTGCATCTACCTCTCCTGCATAAATATGTTTGCCAATCATTGGCTGTCCCTTAGTTACCGCTAGGATGTAGAAGGAATAAAATGAAGACAGGGAGCCTCTGACTAGGAAGAATACTTTTCACAAGGAGCATTGAAGGTTACATTTTATTTGGTAACATTTATGAAAGTTTTTTTAATTACTTTCCTAGTTAGTATGTATTATTCCCAAATGCATGCCTTTGATTTTAGAAATTGTCAGAGGAAATTAATAATTTTACTGCAATTGTTGACTGTCTTGCTTGTTTTATGTATTCAGTGACAAATAAAAAAATCTCTTTATGCAAAATTTATTTATGCTAATTCTTGAAAAAGTCTTACATGCTAGAAAAGTGGAAGGCATAGTGATCTTTGTATTGTAAAACACATTAAAAACAAGTCTTCTTTCTGACATGTTTTAGAGTGCACTTTTTGTTTCTTTTTCCATCAGTCTTTCTCTCATTCCTTGAGCTGTTATGAACCAAGCGTAAGAGGTATGTAAGTGCTTTTGACCTGAGATCACCATTATTTTCTACTTTATTTATCAAAAATTTTTCAAATGAGATACCTTGTCTGGCTAGATGTATAGCTGAATAGAATTCAGCCTCTTTGGAAAATGTATCCTCTTTATCCTGATACCTTTTAAGAGCTGTTTTTGTGAAGGCACTCGCATCGTCTGCACTCAGGGACAAGACACATGGAGTGAAGTGGGAGGGAAGGGGAGAGGAGATAGTGATGTTCCATCATTTGGGATCATCTGCCACCTGCCATGGCAGAGAGAGGGGAGCTGAGTTCAGTTCCTGCACCCAGTGTTTTTTCTTTATGTTGCAGCTGCTGGATAAAATGATTACTGCAAGTAGTAATGGCATAACTTGGACCTAAACCTTCCATTTCCTTAGTGATAATGCCTGGGTAAGAGATGAGTAACCATGCTGTAGAAACACCTGGATGAATGTTGATGATGCATCCAAAAGCTGGAGATAGAGGCAGCTGCTGAGCAAAGATGTGCAGCCTTGAGCAGCCTCTGTCTGACAGTCTCATCCCGTCGTGCTCTGTTCAGGCTGCTGCTTCCTTAGTGCAATGAGTTTCACTGGCTGAGAGAAAAGATCTGGCCTCCAGCTCTCTGGTTTTCAGTCAGAAGAAAATAGTTTGACCATTTTACATCCTTGGACCATGGGTGTGCAAGAGGGGCAGTATATTGCCATAACAGAGCACACTACAGAAAAGTTATGGTAGAGCTGGAAATGCCTTCATCTCCCTACATTCAGCTGGTCAAATTAGCTGTAAGTTGGAAAAGAACCATGCTACAGGGCAGTCAACTATGGCAGCCTCCAATATTGTTTTTTTCCTTCTATTTGTTTCAGGGTTTCGAATGAAAACAGAGCATGTTCTACATCCCAGGAGCTTTCACTTTAATGGACTGTTAATGAGCTATCAACTACTTATGCAAAAGAAAATACACGCATAAGCACACATTGCTCAGCTGAAGGTTTGCTGTGTGTAAATGTTGAGGTCTGTGCCCTCCTCACCTGGGTCTCCAGCCCTGTGTGTGTGTGTCTTTGCGCTCACCTTGCTGCAAGGTCTGGCATGTAACACTCTGGGTAAGACTGCAGAGCCGAGAGTCATGGCTCTGATCTCAAGGGCATCTTGAAACATAGCACTTTTCTCATCCAGCGCTTGCGGTGTGTCGCTCAGCCCTCAAGCCCTCTTCTGAAGTGCAGTAGTTGTTAATCTTACTTCTGCAAGAACAATCTCCTTCTTCGCTGTGGATTATTGAATTGTGATGTCTAAAAAGCATTTCTGTCCATTCACAGTAGCACTGCTAAACTTCCACCCAGCCTTTGCCATGCCCAGTTAGGACGGACCGCTGTCATGAGCTTGACCTCACAATGAAATTGGTGACCTTAGAGGTGGCACAAGCAATACAAATCCTTCAGACCATCCCAAGTTCAGAAGCCATTTGCTGAACTCCAGCTTCCTTCTGAGTGTGGAGCTCTCAGCAACATCCACCTGGCCCTGCTGAGCTGCTCTTTCCTTGTTGGCACAGAGGAAGCGTTTGTGGGACCCAAGAATGTGAGGACACAGCTGGCCTAGTCCAGTGCTTGAGCTGCTGTGGGCCCTTTTCTTTCCTCAGAGTCCTCTCCTACACGTTCCTGCAAATTCCAGTCCCTGTTGGCCTTATGGCTGTCCCCAGGGTAGCCTCCAGCCTGGGGATCAACAACTTTCTGGTATCCATCTCCTTCCTGCTTCATCTCCTTCCAGCTCCAGCTCCTCCCTGCCCATCTCCTCCCTGCCACCTTCCAGGCTCCCCACTCTCAGGCAGTCATAGAATCATAGAAACACAAGGTTGGAAAGGACCTACAAGATCATCTAGTCCAACCATCCTCCTATCACCATTACTGCCCACGAAGCTACTAAATCGCATCTCGTAGCCCCAGCAAGGCAGTGCACAGGAGTGCTGCAAAGGGCAGTGAAAAGCAAATGTAAAATGAAAAAAATTGCAGAAAGGAAAATTTTTGTTAAAAAAATGCATTGTCCCTCCCTGGTTGTTTTGTTTTTTGTGTGAATATGCCGAACAAGTTTAACACACTGGGATCAGCCAGGCTGCTAAGGGTTACAATATTTATGAACTCGTTAAGAGATGGAAACATTATGTACTGTTCGCAATGTTTAATTTTAACTGCCAGGCTACAGAGAGTCTTTGATTACATTATCAGTTTATTCTCATTGAGTGTTAGTTGTCATAGCTTTTTTTTCATGGTTCTATTTCTGTGTTAGAAAAGACATTTCTCCTGATTGACCGGCAGCGGAGAACTTTGATTCCAACTGCTGAAATCACGGGCAAGCAGAGGGTTAAATATCAGTCTAAAAGATTGATGGCTTAACTGGAAACAGTTTATCTCAGATACAGAGGGTAAATCCTCTTCCCAGGGAGCCAGAAACCGTGAGGTAGGGACCTGCAGAAACCAATAACGACGGATCGCTCCTGCACCCCAAGCAGCAGGGATAACACAAAAATCATTGCAGGGATCAGTTGCTGAGCTCCTCAGACAGCTGCAGGGCAGGATGGTGGCACATTGCCTACCCGGAGGTGACTTTCTCCAGAGATGTTCAGAGCCCATGCCCTCATCTGGCTTTCTCAGCACAGAAAAGCAGTGAACATGTTTTGATGCCAGGTTTCTGCCTGTGAGAACAAGGTTTTATTCCAGGCACCGGGGTTTTAAGCTCTGGTTCACATTCCCAGAGGCTTCTGCTGGGATCTAAGACGTGGACCTGCAGCTTCAGAGCCCCAGCCAGACACGTACCGAGGGAGCAAACCCATCCAATTTACAGCAGCTCTGAATTAAGAAATTTCCTCTTTCTCCTCCTTCCTTAAGAGGAACAAAGCCAGCATTACTCCACCTTTTCCCACACTCTTTCCCCTTCTGACATTCACCACGTTCCCAGCTGGGACTGGGGCACAATGCAGCAGAAGATGTGGCTGTTAGCTGACAGCGGAGTTCGAAGAACGTGCGTTAGCAAAATGGGCAGAAATCTCTCCTGGAGCACAAACATGCAGCAGCTACCAGTGCAGCACACTGAATATTACATAAACGTTGGGCTGCATGTATTTTAAGGCTTGCTTGCCCATGGATAAGGAAATTAATCTGATGTTTAGATGAGGTTCGTGTCTACACACTGTAAGTACAGATTTAGTGGCTTTTTGGCCAGAAAAGAGACAGACTTTGCTCAAAACCACAAGCTTGAAAATGTTCCCCCTTTTCCAGGATTAATTCCTCAAGCTGTTAATTGTTAAATAGGCAAAACTTTGTCTCAGTGAGGACAGAAAAATTCTGCTCCTTCATCCATAGAAAAAATGCAGCTTGAGTTGGGTGGGTGATGTGCCCCCAGAAGTGCTGCCTTGCTATGAACATCAGCCTGCTCAGGAAAAGATCTGTCTAACAACAAGCCTTCCAGAGCAAGAACTGCATCACTGTGCTTTCATTTCCCAGTAAAATCTTTGTTCTGGAACTTTGTAAAAACTGTAGTAGGAGCCATCTTTATTCTAGCAGGATGATGGGTATGAGAAAGCCCTGATCCTCAAGAAGGTCCCTGTGTTTGTACTACAGACACACAGAAAAACCCCAACTTCAAAAATATGAGGTTGCAAAAACCAAGAACTGAAGAGACAGCTGTGTGAATGTGTTATGGCACAGTCTCACACAGCCTTTCTTCCTTGGTTCCCTACACTGTGAAGTACATGCGATGAGGTAAGGCACTCATCAAGCAGATGGTCAATATTTTATTTTATTTCCTTTTTTCTCTGGTTTGTAGCCCCAGGCCTTGTCTACTGTGGACTTTTCAAACTGGCTCTGAATAAAAATGTGTCTATTTTCCCCTGGTCTTTTCTATAGCCTTCATCATCATCACTTCTGACAGCTTCAGACTCAGGTTTATTCTCACTGCCTTAAAGATGCTGCCTCCTTTGGTGGATGGAGGACTGAGGCACTGAGACTGAGGTCTAGACGGCATGTGCCTGTTGAAGTCATCCCATTGCTCCCATCTGCTTCAGCTGCAGGTGCTATCAGAATAGATAATTCTGCAGGGGGAGGGGGAGGGGGGGAAGGAGCATCAGGGGAACCTGAAATTCATATCAATGTGTTTAAGTGATAGGACTTCACAGAGATGAACAAAAATAATAAAAGGACAATTCCAGAACAGCCAGGCTCCAGCTGGTTCTGCTGCCTGTACCAAAAGCTCAGCCAGGTGCTGCTACGTACTGGGGAGCACACATCAGAGGAATTTCTCCTGTCCTGATGTGATGCACAGCTTTTGCTTCCCAAGAGAAGAGCCCATGTGAGAGGATTCATTCCATCACCCAGCCCAACCCACTGCCAGCTCCTGTCATGCTTCTGTCCCCAGCCAGGTCCCACTAGCGGGAGATCTGCACTGCAGGGTAGAGCAGCTGTGTCGCCTCGCATGGGGCAG
The DNA here is from genome assembly GCA_013396635.1 of Penelope pileata. Classification (NCBI taxonomy): domain Eukaryota; kingdom Metazoa; phylum Chordata; class Aves; order Galliformes; family Cracidae; genus Penelope; species Penelope pileata. The sequence continues at coordinate 529,281 of WBMW01005913.1, forward strand.
TGCCCCACTGGGACGTCCTTGGGGTCCCGGTCCTCCTGCCCACTTTTCTGAAGTAATGAGCAGAAAGAAGAAGTCTTCTTTTTATGGAAAGTTACGCAAAGCAGCTACACAAGTTCTTTGATTCTGCCTTTGCATCCCGAAATATACAACTTTCTTCCTGATACTGTATGATCTTCAGTTACCATACAAAAATAAATTATCTGCAGGAGAATAAGGGCAAGCTGAAAACTTATTTATCACCCAACCATTATAATGCGGTTGATGATCAAACAACCTGTGAAGCTGAGATAATTTTCTTCATCTTCAAGTAGCCACTGGAAAGGCTCATTACATGCCTGAAGTTGCATTGCTTAGCAACAGCATTTCAGAAATTCAAGTTATCAGCATGATCACTAATAAGACAGTAAGCTGCAAAAGAATTCTGAATAAACTAGATGCATTTGCATTTCAAAATAAATGAGAGTAAATGTCAGATTGTGTTTTGGAATATATGAACTCTTCCTAGCATAGATACATTGCATTTACTCAAGCACTTGCACAATAGAGACAAATCTGGAATGTTTCTAAAATATAACATATTTGGGAGTTTCAAATATTTTACTACTCTTCTAATGTTAGCTTTATGAAAAGAAGTCTATCTTCAGAAAAACACACTGTCAAAGTATGGCACACACAAGAATAATTAGAAGGGATATTTCTACAGCAGAACACAGCTATGGACAGGAGTTTCTGGAGAATGAAGGTACAATAAGCCTGCTGCAGTGCACAGGAGGCATGTGAAGGACAGTTTAGTTTACTTAAACATATTTGGGAACATTTATTTAAACAAATACTCAGAGAAGTAATTAGGAAACCTTCATGTCCTTTGTGTGAAAACGTAGACAAGTAAGAGTAGCATAGGTCACAAAAACAGAGCAAGTCTGGACTTCTCTGCAGCCCTGGATTTCTACCAGAATGTACAGAAAGCAGAACCATGGAATGATCAGTGAAAGCAAAGCAAAGAGCAGCCCAAGCCTGCTGCTGGTGCATCACCATTCTCGTCTGTTCATAACACCAAGCTGAGTAGCAACCAAGAGCAGAAGTACCTGCCAGCAGCTGTGAAAGAGCTGGTTGGAACTTGGCCCCATTTTGTCTCCAGGGAACTCACAGAAATATTTCCTTCATTCATTCACTCACGGGCATAGATTTTAGGGGAAAAAAAAAAGCAATTGCTTATTCCTCTTCCCTCTATGTCAAACCTCATGCGGACATGCCTGTATGCACATACGCACGCTGGCCAGGTGTCTGTAGGAGTAGCTACAGGTAGGTAGGTAAGATGATGGCTCTCCTCTGTCTTCAGGGTGAACTACTTAGTGAACACTAATCTTTTAGTTATTAATTCAGCCTGCATTACTAGTTTCATCATGAGTTTATTTGCTGTGGTTAATCTCAATGATTTTGTGAGCTATCATTCCAGAGCACTTTTGTGACAGCAAGAAAAAGAGCTGGATATTCAGGTTTTGCTGTTGGCAATCTGACACACAGCAGCATTAATTGGAGAGCTCAGTTATGGGAGGCCAAGGAGGTGACACTTCAGGGCTCCCAGCGACATTGCTTTCCAGCGTCCAGAGCAGTGTCCCATCTCCATTAGGTTGGCAGCTGCAGGTTCTCAGCACTTCTCCAGTCAGGCTTCAGGGCCTCAAGCTTTGCAGTTGAGAACTAGCTGTGAAAAGCTCGTCTTCAGAGACTTATCTTAACTGAAAGTGTCAGATCAATTTTGCAAAGGACAAGGCTACTTGGGCCACAGGTCCCCTTTGTCATCCCTGATGGAGAGATCTTATCCCATTAGATCTGTACCTGTAGAGCCTACATTTTTTAAATTCTACCCAAAACAAGCAGAATATTTTCTTCCCAGCTTCATCCTAAGAAGAAGAAAGGACTCATCCTTTAGACTTTCCATTGGTATTATTTGACAGGAAACAAAGACAAATTCCAAGCCAAGTTTTCTCCAGTCTAGAGGTCAGTCAGTGGGAGAGCTCTTTTACCTGCAAGGGAAGAATATGAATCCAAGTGACAGGCAAATAGTTCCAAAGGAGAGACAAAGTGCTTGTCCTTGTGAAAGAGACAGAGGTAAGGTTGGCTGGATCCTTCAGGAATATGAAGATGCATAGTTTAAATGCCATGCTTCTTTCAAAGAGTGTTCTCAAAATGCTTTTTATAAAGTACAGGGTTCTTGTTTTGCTATATTATTCAGGTCTTTTTCAACCTAAAGTCTTAGCCCGAAGTCACTTCTTCCTGCAAGCAGATATTGTTTTAATTTTACATTTTTTCAGGAAAGAAAGTCAATATATGTGAAGTAGTATTCTACCTTATTTCAAAGCCCATCGTTGGAAATAGTGGGGGAAATGTTATAATTCTGAATGTTGTGAGACCTCTCGTATTTTGATACCCACACACAGCTCTTCTGGCCTACAAAATAAGTCAAGAATGGAAAATAGCTCACTCTAACTTCAGTCATGTTCAATGCTGAAAATAAAACATGTAGACAACCTTATAATTCTTATAAATAATGATTCTACAGTCCAAGGCGATAAATGTGAAAACTATGGTTTATGATAATGTATTCTGCAGTGACAGTAGAAAAATAGGTCATCATCTTGAAAAAGAGAGAAGATATCTATCATGTTGAACACACTAACAGGAAATTTGGAGTAGTTTCAGAGGGAGAACAGGGCAGGTAGTACATGCTATCGTTCTTCTGGTCCTTCATGTCTGCATGCACAACACATGAATGAAGAGCTTGTCATGGAGGGGATGGCCACAGGCGGGCATCGCAAGGCTTGTCATATTTTGTGTGAGGAGCTATCTATCTGTGTTGGTCTGGATGACATTAACCAAAGCACATGAGGTTTTTTTCTGAAAAATAAAGTAAAAATAAAATAAAGGTGTTCAAAAAACAGACATTGCTACCATTAGCTATGTGAAAGACACAGCTAACTGCAGACTCCAGCAGGTGCAAGATACTGCAGTTAGAGGGATAAATCGTGTTTCATCTTAACCTCCTTAAACACAGTTGGCCCAAATGGTCTAATTAGCCCCTTTTTTTCAGGCAAATAATTGGCACTTTGGTGACCAGACTGCAACCCAAATCTGTGAATTATGCAGAAAAGAATGTTTAACATGTACCTCTCCATCAGCAGTAGGTAAAGATGATAAAGGCTCTGGCCAAAGATCTCCCCAGCAACATATCTCTTTCTGCACGTGTAAGATGTGAGGGGATTCTCATTTCCACTGAAATAGGGCAGGATGCTGAACCTGTGCTTTGATAAATATTTGACACAAATCCTTCTCCAGCCAGACAAAGGCAAAGGTTCCTTCATTTAATTGGTTTTCCAGATTGTCAGTGCTTGATTCATTCTAGTCTGATACTTTTAATTTTTCTGCAATAATTGATTCATATGTCTTATCCATTTTATCAGTAAGATACAAAAGAGAAATTCACCAAATCTCACTCTATTATGCCTTTGTTCTCCCTTTTTGCCCACCACACTTCCTTTAGCAGATGATTTTTAGCAAAGAAAAATCCACTCGGATTTTTCCTTCCTCTCAGTCTTGTTTATCTTTACCCAGTGTTCCTGAAAGTGCACTGCTTATTCAGTATCTCAGTGTTCAGACTGCTTCTGCAGACCGATCTCTACATAAACTCATACTAATTGGCCTCCAACAGCCAGTTTAGTGGAAGTCTGGCATCAGAACAATAATTTTGGAATAAAAAGGTTAATGGCAAAGTCAACCAAGACCCATTTGTTACAAAAATAAGTAAACTGATTTGACTTTATTTGACTTTGCATCAAATAGTTGCCAATAAACAGGCCAATGATAAACAGGCATCCTAAAAGTAGTTCTAGAAGCACTGAAAAGGACTTCTCAGATGAGGAAAGAAGGGCCTCTGCTCACCGTAGTGGATGTCTAAGGGCCAGTTGTCTTAGGCAATGCTTTGGGCTTTCTTTGCACATAGCCCCGAGAGAAGAGCACTTCCAGAGGCCTGTTCACCATCCCAGTCTCAGACATATCTTTGTTCTGCATTCTGCTTTGCAATGAAACAACTGATGTCACTCCATTAGTTACTTCTGTAGAAAGATTCTGTTAAGAGCTTGAAGGTATTCGTGCAAAGCTGACCTCGCAGGAATTTCCAGTGAAAAATTTTGTAGAGATTGCTGAAAAGAAAGGTCTATAACACCGTGACACCATGGTGTGCCTGAGTCATGGTGTTATTTACCCCTTCATATCATAGACAGACAGTTGGTTTAATGTAGAAAAATTAGACCCTGGATTTTTTGTTTAATTCTTTTGTTACATGAGGATTGGAATAAAAGCCAATCTAAGTTCAATCTAAGCTCTCTTGCAGATAGTGGCAGGTTCCAAACAACCAAAAAATGCCCTCACAGCATATAGGGACACTGTGCCTTCTTGCTGCATGAGATGGGGCAAGAGGCTGCATGAGACAATGCCAAATGGTGCAGTTAATGCATCAAAAATTCATGTCTTTCGATCATAAAAGGCATTACCTCTGGCTGAAGAAGTGGCGGAGCTGCTGCAGACTGTGCGAATGTGCTGGGGATCTAACCTTGTCATGTCCTTGGGCTCTTCCTCAAGCATCTGCTTTTTAGCCACTTTGGAAACTCAGAGCTTCTGAGAAGTCAAACAGGCTTCTGCAAGTTCACTAGATGCCTGGTCTGAGGCAGAGGAACAGGTTGCCCCGAGAGGTGGTGGAGAGCGGTGGATTCCCCGTCCCTGGAGACATTCAAGGTCAGGCTGGGTAGGGCTCTGAGCAAATTGATCTAGCTGTAGGTGTTCTTGTTCATTGCAGGGCAGTTGGATGAGATGACCTTTAAAAGTCCCTTCCAAATCAAATTATTCTATTATTCTATGATTCTGTGAATAAGCAGCCAGTGTTATTGGTCTGATTCAGTGTTTTGGCAAATTTTAAATGAAGGCTACTATGGCCAATTAATAGTTTCTGGATGGCCAGATGAAATATATAAAATAAATGTTTATATTTGATATATATTCGAAAACATAATGAAGAGTTATTGGTATGGTTAATGAGAGAGAGGAGGAAGAAAAAAGGTCTCCTGCATAAGTGCAATCTTGAGTGTTCTTTACACAAACAACTCTAAATGATCAGAATCATCTCTCTCACCTCATTCACTAAAGTAGCCTCTTCTTCACCTAATTCCATAAGTATCTGTGTGTCTTGGTTCACAGGCACCTGCCTTTGAAGTGTCCCAGTAAATTGAGAAAGAAGCCCCTAACTCTCAACACCCAGAACACTGCCTACAGGTTTTCCAGCAGGAGCAGCTGAGCAGCCCCTCCCCAGTACATCCGTTCACAGCTGTCATCCCTTCAGACGTCCTTGCCACCAGCCTGTCCCCTGATGCACCCCACGGCATTGTCTGAAATGGCTCCAAGGAGGAAAGCAGGCAGGTGCTTGGCCTTTTATGATGGGAAAGCTCAGAGGAGGAAGGACGTGGAGGAAAGGAGCCCTGGAGGGCAGGATTCTCAAAGACTTCTGTGTTCTCACAGCCCAGCAGGGGGAAGGAAGCTGGGCTGAAGTCAGTCTGGGAATATCCTTACCCCAGGCAGTAACAGCAGCCAATCTGGCATTATGGTTTTATATATATCTACAGTGTTTTTCACAGCCGCAAAATGAATGCTGGGAGATTTCAAATATCTTAGAAGCTGGCCTTTAGATATTCTCTAGCATCTGACTTTTATTAGCTCAGCTTTATTCTAATCTATTTAAAAGTTAAGCTGAAGAATAGTCTCTTTAACAATATACAAAACATATGGATGCCACGACAGTATCTTAAACAATGAATGTTTGCTGCTTGACACTAACACCACCACAGTTAGGTCGGGGTGTGTATACATGGAGCGAGGCAGCTGAGACGTGACATAAGAACCTGAATGGGTTCCATGGAGATATTACCTATGCCAAAAGAGCTTAACAGAGAATTAACTCGTATTCTACTTTCAGAAATTATCCTAAAAGGCTCTGCGGTGGACTTGAACATGCCTGCTGCAGAGAGTAAGCTGCAAGCAGTTTTGATTCCAACTGCATTCTCATGGGTACCCGTGGTTTGCCTAATAGGGCCTCTGGGGACTCGGGGGCTGCTGCATGGATTTCCCACACAATCTATGGTCTGGGTTTGGGGCTTTTTTTCAGCGTGCAGATGGCTTTAGATGCTAATCTCTGCAAATTCCCACTGACCTCTCATCCATGCACGGCTCTCTGCCCAAGAGTCGGTTCAGGCTGCCCTCTCTGCCCTTCCTTCTGCAGCAATGGGGAGATTTTTAAGGGTATTTGGGAATGAGGGCTTTGGTGGCGGGCTCAGCCCCAAGGAAAGGAGAATTTCCCCTCATTTCCCTGATGGTTTGTTTGTTTCCCAGGGAAGGCAGCTTTGTGACCACTGAGAGAAAATGAGGAGGAGGGTCTTTTGTGTGCTGAACAAAATGCTACAGTGCAAGGCAAGGTAACGTTGTAGCTCCTGTGTCAGCAGTTGGTATCTTCTCGTTTTTCACCTTCTTCTGCTTCTCTCTCAAAGCAAATGTGCTCTTTTCCATTTCCATTCGCTTCATCGCCGCGTATTACCGAATAGCTCGGTGCTCCTACAACGCTCCTGGCTGCGTCCTTCAGGCAGCGGCTCCGTGCCCCGGGCGCTGCCGGAGGCCCTCGGCCGCCATCTTCTGGTGCCTCCGGGCAGAGCTGCCCGCCGGGCCCGGGCCCGGAGCGGCCGGGATCCGGGGCCTGCCGCAGGGTCTGCCCGAGCCGCCCCGTGGAAGCAGCCCTTGCACTGCCCTTCCCTGGGCTCTCCAGGGGAACCAAGGCTTCTGCAAGGCGTTTCAATTATTATTATTTTCAAAGCCCTTTCAATTATTTTGCTGCCAACAGTAGTGTCATGGTGTGGGTAGAAATGACATTGCAAACCCATTGCTGTGAGCTGGAGAATCGGCATGAGCAGGTTTCCCCGGGCCAAAGAACCGCACACATAAATATCTTTACCTGTGCTTTCCAGCCTGCTGGATGCTGCCCGTGCTTTGCATTCACTGCGGTGGAGGTGATTTACGCCCGCCTGGTGGAGGTGATTTACACCTGCCTGGCCGGCACTGACAGGACGTTTCTCTTTATTCCAGACTTTTACCTTGATCTCCCTTACTCAGCAACCTGACTATTTGTTTGGGTTTCAAAGCCACAGCACCAGCCGTGAGAGCTTCCCATTGTTTCTTCTGGACCGTTCCCCAAGGCTTCCCTTCAGCCCTGCTGGAAGCATGGCAGCTGAGCGTGCGGGCTGAGACACTTCTCCAGGCCTCACCACGAGACCTCCTGGCCACCACAGCCTGGCCTCTGCACCACAGTGCCAGCAGGCCTGAGCCTGAGGGAAAGAGTGTGAAGATGCTCTCCAGAGCCTCCTAGTGGTGTGTTGATGCCATTAGGCCCCTGACATGGTTTTCCTGACTATCCCAGAGCAGGACCTTGGAGCAGGACTGTCCTCTTCATGCGTGCAACAGCCAGTGAACACCAAGAATAGCATCAAGCCCCCCAGGATTCTCAAGCATTTGAGCATATTTTCTCCACGGCATCATGTCCCTAGGGGTCCTCTGCCCTCTCTGCCCTCCACAGCTGAGGTCTCACATGGGAGCATGGCAGCAGTGGTGCTGAGCCTGACAGGGAGCAAGGAGAACCAGATTTGTAGGGAACTTCTTGTGGTGGAGACAGAAATACGTTCAGTCCTCCCCTTGAGACGTGCTTGAAGTGCAGTTTCCTGACAACAGCAATTACAATAATAAGTTTTCAAGACTATAGTGGAAGTACCAAAAACTGAAACAGGAACATCAAAAGGTGATGGTTACTGCCCCCAAAAGTTTAATATCCTAGAACAGGAGGACAGTTGAATGCAATATGGGCAACTATAATTGGAGAGATGTGTTGTCCTTACTAGGTCTAGCAGGGATGTTTGCAGACATTTAAAAAATAAAGGTGAATAATTATTTAAAATTACTGTTTTTCATATGAGCTGGAAGGGAGCAGGAGGTGAGTTTAATGCCATTAAAGGAAATGTGGATCCCAAATTCCACTGACTCCTAGAAAAGGTTAATTTATGTGGGAGGCCATGTAATCCAGCCTCCTCCTCAAACCAGAACCAACTTCAAAGGTACGTTATGGTCCCAAGGTTGCTTGAGACTTTGTCCGGTATTGAAAATCTCCAGGGCTGGAGACGTCCCATCCTGCCTCAACTCTGGTTCCAGCATCTGGTTTTCTATTTTTCCCACACATGGGTGAAAGTTCTGCTGGTGAATCATCTTGTGCATGCTGCCTCTGGTCTCTTCACCAAATGTCTCTGAGAAGTCTGTCTCTGTCTTCTCCATCGCCCACCATCAATTTGTCACTTAAAGTCAGAAAAAACATTGAACAACTCTTGAGTAATTTTCCCCTTTTCTTAAGGTAACCACCAGAGGGCGCAAACATCAGTGCTACACGTAGCTGCACAGAAAACTCCTTAATTCAAGAAATAGCAGGCTGAAAAACAGAAATTTTCTTTTTTCTTCCCCAAGTCTGGAGAACACTAATGAACCTCAAGCTTCTGGGTGTAACGCTGAGGTGGATGGGGGTGAAAAGGAAAAAGCTAAAGCATTGCTGGAGGAGAGGTGAGCCAGGATAGCACAGACACTCTGGCAGCAAAGTCCCAAGGGGAGAGATGGGGCTGGGGCTGGGGCTGGCACACCTGAGAAGATGGAGATCTTCTCCTGCCTTCCAGGGGGAGGCACGGCTCCAGCTCCAGCTGCTGGAGAACACAGCCATGCAAAGGGCTTGTCACAGCTCTGACAAGCGGTCACAGCTCTGCCACAGGAACGCTCAAATCTGACAACAACATACTCTCACCTCTCCTTTTTTTCTTTTCCTGTAATCCATAGTCCACAACATAATTTTTCTCCTTTCTGCTTTGCTAGTTCTTGTAGTAAATTAAAGTAGCACACATGCTTACCATTCCATATATCATTTCAAATACAAAAATTTTCAATCAACTTTCTATATCCTAAGTACATTTGAAAAACAGCGTGCTTTGCTTGAAATCACATTTCTGTGACCTTCAGGAGTTTGGGATACAATTCTTTTAATTAATTTTTGCTTTGATTAACATGGATTTATTTCCCAGAGTTGTATATTTGCACAGAAAATACAAAATACAGAAAGGTCCTATCTCAACAACATGACACGAGTTTTGCAAATTACCTTGACTGCAAATATTTATCACCTGAACATCTGTCAGAGCTGTACTTCCTGGAGACAACTGTACTAAATTTTTACCTAAAGTAGATGGAAAGGGAAGAAGGGAGCTCAGAGGCAAAATCATAGAGCATAAGAAATACATTCCAAGCAGGTAGCTGAAGTACAAGGGTATTAATTTATTCTGCTCTTTCCCTAAATAATGCTCAAGGTTTCCAGTGCTTTTTAAGCTTTGTTCCTCTGTTGCCTCAATTTGAGAGGTTCGAGTGGAAAGAGACCCTGGGCACTTATAAACGTAATTTCAAATAGAGCTGAAAGCAACATTTTGTTTCAGCGGAGCCCAGATAACAGCTGAACACAATATGAAAAATTCCTCATCTTATCAAAACTTGAGAGGACGTGTGCGTGTGCCTGGAAAGCAGCCGGTGAAGGAGCCACTCTGTATCCACTCCTTGCAGTTCTCCACCTCAAGTGGCCCCATCAAAATCCAGCTGACATCCACCTCTTGCGCAAATTTAACTTCCATCCCTAAAGCCAAAACAACAAATGACCGACAGGCTTTCACCCCACACGGTAAAAACATCTCAACAAACATCTTTGCAAAGAAGGCATTAATCAGATATTTAGTTGCTGAGGATAGAATTGTCCTAATTGAATAAAACACTTGAAGAGCCTTCTGGATGTTGCAGCTCGAGATGCTCTTCTGGCTCTCAGGGGCAGAGTGTGCGAGCACCATATGCCAGGTCTTTAGAGACAAACGTTTAATAGGCTTAGGGAGATTTCTGGGTTCTGCTATAATAAGAAGCAGAGGCTGGCAGCAGCCCAGCGGGCTGCCTCGGATGGAGCCTGCAGGAGGAGGTGGGCACAGCAGAGACCTGGTGGCAGGGCACGACACTCTCCCAGCCCCACTCCTATCCAGCCCGTTAGGGGTCCTTTCTCTGCATTCAACACATATCAATGGGCTTTTCATCTGTGAGTTTCCTTCTCCAAGCTCAGTGTTATTGGCTATCTCTGCCCTACCTGCCCTAGTGCCAGGTTTGTATCGAGCAGCCTGCGTGGCCTGGCGCAGTGCAAAGACAAAGCAGCCTGATGCTACAGGAACACTCACAGCAAGGTCCTGAGCATCAGACAGGCAGATGAGTCGCGAGGTCACCACCAACCTGGTCCAAATGCACTAGAAAAGACCTCCCACGAACAACAATTTATATTTTTGTCCAGACGCTGAGTGCACCTTTTACGTTTTGCACTGACCCTGTGCCAGCTGAGGGAGACCAAACCCCACAGGTGACCAAGAAGGGTCAGCAGAACTGGAGCAGCAGCACCCGCCGCTGGAGCCTCTCGAGAGGGAGAGCTGCCCACGGCCGGGGGCCTCAGGTTGCTGCCAGCCTGGTCTGGGCAGCACAAATGTGCTGAAGACAGCCATGGCTCTACGCTACATTTTGGGATGCCAAAGTGGTCCTTGGCTGTCCCTAAAGGCCTGAACTTCTGGAGGAGTATGCTCAGCACATTTTTTTTTTAAAAATCATATTAATTTCAAGCTGGGTCCCTGACAGCAAGAGTATGGCTTGGCAGTTGGTTTTTGCAAGCGAAGATTTTTTGGATGCCAGCTCAGCATTGTGCTTGATGAAAAAACAGTCATGGGAAGACTTTGCCTTTTTTTTTTTTCCCCTCTATTTACTTATTTACTGGGCCATGGGAGTACTAGATCTGCAGCTTCAGTGTGGCCAGAAAAATTTCACTCTTTTGTTATTGAAATTTCTGACCTGTCTTCTCACCTAACACCTTGCTAAACCCATCCTTGCTCACAACTGTTTGTTCATTAAAAAAAAATGTAACTGAGCAGTTTGCTTTGAAGATGCTCTTTCTTTCTTTCTTTCTTTTTTTTTTCTCTTTAATATCACCAACTTTCATTTTTTGCATGCTTGCAGATTCTGCAGCAGAGGATGTCCTCCTGTCGTCCTTGCTTCTGATGTTAAAAACTCGCTCCATCCCTTTGCAAGCGACTTTCTTCTATCAGCCCAGGAACAACAAAAGAGGCTTTAAAGATAAAAGGGAGAGGAAGCCAGCTTCTCTTTTTCAATAGCCTGGGGACAGGACACTGTCCCCTCGCGCAGCAGAGTTTCACTGCAGAAGCCTGGAGATGATTGAACCGAGCTCACACACAGAACATCTTGTTCCCACAGGGCAGCCCCAGGTGGACTCTCAGCACCGGTCTGTGCTAAAACAGATATAAAAAACCTCAGACATGATCTGGAATCAATACGATATTATTCTTCCCTTCTCCCGCTCTCCCCTGTGCTGTCTGTGTCAGCCTGGCAGTGCGGTCACCTTCGCAGTCACCTCTGCAGAGATCCTGCTCCTTGCAGAGCAGCAGCGGGTGCTCTGCGGCCGTTTCCCCTAAGGTCAGTGCTGTGGCCAGGCAGCGTAAGCCTCACAGCTACGCATTTGTGTCTCTTGGTTTGTGCTTTTCTGGCTGAACGCAGAATACCTGCAATCTTGTGCATTAAAAAATGCTACAGATAGAAACTGGAGATTTTAATTTTGAACGCTCCTTTTTTTCTCAGCACATTACAGCTCAAGTTGTTTTCAACAGCCATCCTGAAGTTCCCTCTTTTAAGAGGGGTGCTGGTGCCCCCTGTGTTCATATTGACTCCTGCAGCCTTGGCACGTCTGCCTTCACAAATGCGCTTTCTAGGAAGGCTGGATGTTTGCTTAACACATGATGTGCTCTAACATATTGAAGCTCATATTCAAAACAATTTCCTAAAAAAAAAAAACAAACCCAAAAGCAAAAACAAAAACAAACATTATGCAACAGTTTACTCTTAGGCACAATCTTCTTAAATTAATCCTCTAATTTATTAAAGAACGTTATTATGTTGTTTAGGAACATTGCAGTTCTGCATCAATAAAACTGCAGCCTTTTCTTCACCTTAAGAACAAGGCTAGATGCCAAAATTTACTTTCTTTTTTCTTTTTGAAAAAATAACCTCAAAGCAGCAGTAGCTATTCAGGAATTGCATACAGTGGAAACTGAAGGTGCACGATGAAACAATCATGCTGCAGTAATGGATTCCTCTACATTGGTCGTCAAAAAGTGAAGGACTTGAGGAGGAGAGTTCTCAAGCAAGACATGAACTGATCTTTCAGAACACAGAAACTGATCCCATGCAGGTTTCCCAAACATGCCCTCTTTTTTCTTCTGGAAGCTTTGTCCAGACAGGACCCGGGCAGCTCTGACGTCTGTCTGGGTTTGTGGAAAGGTCATTTCTGGAGCCATTCAAACCAGGCACCAGGAGCCTGAAAACCAGGGGCTGCCCCTGGGAGACAAAAATGGGTCTGATGCTGCCATAGAACTTCATGGACAATCTATCAGCTGTGAGGAGCTTGGTGGGCAATGCAGCTGCCACCTCCAGGTCCCCTACAAAAGCAGCACTTTCATACACACACTAAAAAGAGCAGGAATTAAGAGGAAGCTTCTTTTGTTGTCTCTCATATTTGCAGGTCTCCACAAGCTTCTCCACAAGCTGCACACACCTGTACACAATGCACACCACAGCTGTGCTGGCTGTGCCCATCTCGGCAGGCTCCTCAGGAAGGCAGAGGCCCCTGTCTCACCTGCAGTAGCAATCGCAAATCTCGCTTCTCCTGTAGGAAACATGGGTTCATTTGGCCACATCAGAGTGAAAAAACAGGATAAACTGGGTAAGCACGATGGCAGCGTGTTTGGATTTAAATGCCAGCAGCAGGAAGCTGAGAGAGAGCAGGAAGCAACAGCTTAGCAGCACCGAACTGGTTACATTGCACAACGGCTGTGGCATTGATCAGATCATTTTGCATACATACAGCCGAGCTGGTGCCACTGCAAGAAGCTTCATCTTTTCACTCACGCTTTTAAATTCAAATCGGAGCTGATGCATAAATAGAAATTTTTTTCTTCTTTCCATTGAAAAGAATCCCCCCCCAATCTCATCTTCCAGCATTGCTGCCGCCTCACACATATTCCACAGTTTTTAAAGATTCGCTACTAATAGAACCAGATGCTCCCTTTTAAAGTGAGACCAATTCATTTATTTTGGAAAAAATAAGCAACACACAGCGTCAAGTGGGAGCAAAAGAGGGGCACAGGCCTCCTGCCCACACAGGCGATGCTGGGTTTTATGGAGGTAAGGATGAGGTGATAAGGAGAGGCGGCCAAAGCTGGGAAGGACCCTCACCTCAGCCTTCCACCCAGGTGGACCGGGTTATGGTTAGGGCTAGCTCTGCCCTGGGCACAGGAGAACAAAGCCAGTCTGATCTTGGGAGAAGCGCCCTGACTGGCTCTGAGCTGGAGGAGCTGCAGGCTTTCTGGGCAGAGCTCACCATAGCCAGCCAGTTAAATAAAACGTGGCCAGAGGTAGCTGCACGGGGAGAGTTACAAGGCAGCAAGCATCATCACAGATGCTGTTTGATGTCTCCAGAATGTGCTTGCACATAGGAACTCATGCAAACCATACGGGCTCCAGTAACAGAACCAGGAAGCAGGAGATGTTCTCGACATGTCAGGCAGCCTGGAGGGAATCCTACCAAGGCAGTGCCGCCATCACTAGTGCCCCGCATGGCCCTGGCCACCGCCAAAGCAGCCAGTGGGCAGCAGCTGTGGAGCACAGCACCCACCCCAAGATGGGCTGCAGGACTTGTGGGTGCGCTGGCTGGTGCCTGAAGGAGATTACCAGTGTTTCTGTCATGTAAAACTGTTTTAAAATATATAAGCTATTTATAATGTTTGCAAGCGAAGCCTGTGAAAGCCCAGCCTTGACACTTCCTCTCCAAACTCAAAAGCAAGCAATGTTCCTGACCAGATGGTGCTCACAGCAAAATGCTTGGCCTCGCCTCTGAAGCCTTCCTTCACCAGCTGGTGAGAGACCGAGTGCTGGCTAGTGACCCGTAATCCTCTGCTCAGAGCAGGTGAGTCCTTTCCTGGTTTCCTTTTCTCTTACTAATCCTGTCTCACTTTCCACCAATTTCCAAGCGTAAAGAACAATCATAGAACCATAGAATGGCTTGGCTTGGAAGGGACCATAAAGCTCACCCAGCCCCAACTCCCTGCCATGGGCAGGGCTGCCACCCACCAGCTCAGGCTGCCCAGGGCCCATCCAACCTGGCCTTGGCACCTCCATGGATGGGGCATCCACAGCTTCTCTGGGCAGCCTGTGCCAGTGCCTCATCTCCAAGTAAAGAATTTCCACCTCAAATCTAATCTAAATCTTCCCTTTTTTGGTTTAAAGTTGTTCCCACTTCTCCTGTCACTATTCTGACAGCTGAATCAGAAAATGCCCATTAAAACTACAATAAACACCTGCAGCCAAGGAGTGAGACAAATGTTTTCTTTCAGTTTATCAGCTACCAGACCTCTAATGTTCACCTGAGCTACAACACAAATCCTTCTGACTAGCCATGTGTTTAGCTCAAGTAAACATTTCCATAGACAACATTTTGTAAACAATCCATTAGACCCTGCTGTTGTGCTTTTGTTGCAAGGGGAAGTGTCAACATTTTTGCAGGTGGGGGAGAGGAACACAGAAAAGAGCAGTACTGAAAACTGACACAGTAGGAAAATCCATGTCATAGCAGAGCAGCAAGGCTTGTCGGGGAGATGAAACAGCCCCAGCTTGTGTTCGTGTTCAGCCAGTCAGATAGCACAGCAAAAACCTCAAGGCAAACACTCTCATTAAACATTAATTTGTGAAGTGCTTCAAAGTTAAGGCTGAGCCATGCTTCTCTATAATACATGATATTATTCATCATCTGAAAAATTTGTTTTGGATGCAATTAAGGAACAATCCTAAGGCTCTCTGCAGATTGATTCAATAGAATCCAGTGAGGTCTTGCATCATTTAACAGATGAACATACGGCAGAGGAAGTGCTTGCAAGTCTCTCTCTTTAAATTTGGCAGATCTGAGGAAAAAAGTTGTGCAGAGGTTTAAAGCGTGGCCTTTGATTCATTTGATTTAGCATTTCAAACTTATCAAAGCAGCCTAGCTCCTAGGAGAGAGCTACAAGCTGTGTAGTCATTCATGGCATGGTGAAAACTGGACGAACTATAACCTTCACAGCTGCACTACTTGGGAAGCTTTGTGTAGCATGAGCCAGAACTTGGCTTCCTTCTCCAGGGCCTTGCTAGCTCCTGCACTGCTGCTGCTGCATTAAATGCTTGGGAGCAGCAAAAACCCCTTTGCACAAAAGCACCCTGGGGCTGCAGTCCAAGAGAGGTCACAGAATCACAGAATGCTTGAGGTTGGAAGGGACCTCCGGAGGTCACCTGCTCAGGCAGAACCCTCAGTTTTCCCTTGACACAGCATTGCAGTGTTGTACAGTCAGCCAATGCATGTCTGTAAGAAGTCCTAACATCCACAAAAACACCAACAACATGTAGGCCTATTTCTTTCAGCAACTGCATTATTGAACATCACCCCAAATTCCCCGCTGCAAAGCAGCTATTTCAGAATCTCATCTAGTTACTCTGCTAGACATCACCTACTGTGCACCAACAGAAGGGTGAGAAGATGTAGAAGCTTTAATAGTTTGTTTAGAGAGTAATAGTTACTGTAAATGGGGGCTACCATTTACAACTGAGGCAAGTGAAGATGAATTTCCCACCACACAGTCAGCTCTAATATTGTTATTGAAACGGCAAATTAACCGCATTATGGACGGCTCACTGCAGGCTCACAGCCACCAAGACCCCCAGTGCTTTTTCAAACCTTGCCTAGACTGGCTTCCCAAGGCGTCACTCAGGCTGCAGAGGTTTCTTCCACAGCCCCACCTGAGCCTGATGCAAGCCATGATCCCAGCCAGGGGTGGCAGAAGCCCAGCACAGCCCACACCTCAGCCCTGACTCAGCAGCAAGGAGAGGAAGCGAGCTTTCTGGTAGCCAGGAACAAGTTCAGCAAGTTCCAAGGACTATCTAAGAGTTTTACTGTAGGTGCTTCACTAGGAAACCTTTCCTAAGAGCTTCTTAGAAGTTGGGAGTGGTTCACACAAAAATTTGTCCCCAGTTCTTACAATATAGCAAATAATTTAAGAGCAGTATAAAAACCCCCATGAAATGCCAACTTCTCTGCTTTCTCCATGGTATAGCAATACGCGTAAAGCTACTCTCCTCAGTTAAAACTGTGGAAGTACTCATGCATCACCAGAGGCTGTAGAAAGATGACAGTCTTTTATTGATGTTTTACAGATTTAGATTCAACTTTCAATAATAAAATCCAATAAATTGATTCCCTAATTGTAAAAATTTGTTTTACACGCTATGTACAAGTACCCAGAGACTACAGCCAGACATCACAGCTACAGCACAGACCTCACAGAGAGCAAGCTGGGGAGAGGTGCGACCTGCGACGACATACATTCAGAGATCAAGTTGTGGATACGCACAGCCCATTTGGCACAGCTCACTGAAGACTGCCCACACAGGGACAGTAAAAATAATCCCATCTCAGTGATAACACGGATTAGTTCGACTTCATTAACTCCACGACAGACACTTACTGACAATTAAACTAGCCATCAGAAAAGATTTGATTAAGTTGAGTCAAATGCAGCTGAACTAATCATTTTAGTTGCATTAGGCATCCCTCTGCAGACAAATTCTAGACCTTGAGATCTGCTGCCAATAAAAACCAAGTCTCTTCAGTTGAGATATGCAGGAGTCAGAGGACCAACGGCAGCTCAGATAACCTAAGTATTCTTTGGCAGTTTAATGCAAACATGAAAAAATAGATCACTAGGCTTTTCCCATTTTATAACTCCACTGCCAGCACCAGAACTGCTTTTGTGACACAGTAGCATGCATATATACACAACCCTTCATCTTGTTAAAATCAAATTCAGAATACAGTTAAACTCTAATACTCAAAAGTTCCCCTCCAACAGGGGAACCATTCACCAACGAAAAAAGTTAGACTTAACACTCAGGGAGAAGTGCCCTATAAGTGCTCTCAGAAACTCAGGAACATTGCACAACTGTTCATCTCTGCAATACAATAGCTGGTAAACATCAGAAACCAGTCTGTAAAGGGCAGCCAACTATATTCCCAGTATTCCAGCTCATATGGAACATTACTTGATGCCAAAAACCTTAGCTGATGAAACATCTTATTTCATGAAAAAAGAAACCATAGCCCTCTCTTGTAACTGTGATCTGATCCTAGCATGACAAAAGAATTGCAGCTAAGCTTATGAAAACTCTTTTAGAACGACTACAACAGTTAAATGAATGTTTCTTTCTTTGTGAAGCTGTATATTTTAAAATCGTGCGATTCCTTTTAAAAAGAAGTTTCCCCTTCTGATGATATATCTACCCTGAAAAAGATAAATCCAGGCTCATTTTCAAAGGGAGGTTGGGGGAGAACTAGAATGAAGCATCTAACAGCTCCATAACCTGTAGGTCAGAAGGTTGAAATATTCATCTTTCTCTCCAAATAACACAGTTCTGAAGATACTGCCTTGTCCAAATGCTGCTATGAAGAGTTAATATCAAAGTACTTTCAGAACAAGGAGTATAACCAGAATAGGACATTCCACAAAGACACAATAAAGACTAGTGTCTCTATTTGGGTTCTCAGTTTGAGGTACTGTTAGTGCAGCTTTGTTTGACCTTCTTCCTCATCTGCTGTGCACTTACATCCAAACTTGTAATGTACAGCCCAGAACAAACCTAATAGAAGTTGTAAGCGGACTGCCCTGCTGGATACACAAACACAACGAGCAAGTGGCATTAGACACAGCAGCAAGCCTAGTACATTTTCAGATTTCTCAGGGAGCGATGCCAGAGCCCTAGCCAGCTTGTCACCTTAGGCTAGACTTATGTGGAAATATATGTTCATGCATCTTCCCTATAGACAATTCACCTGATGATGGGGGAAAAAAAAAAAAGCTGTAGGAATATTTTGCTCTTACCTCTGAAAAAAAAGCACAGTATGATTATTAATAAGGAAACATCCTAAACCACTTACCACAGAAGCTTCCCTTTTTTCCACCTCCTCAGATGGAGCTTCTTCCACATTTCTAGAGCTTGATACATAGTGCTTGCTTAGTCCTGACAGCTAAGTAGCACTCTATTCTTACAGTTAACAGAACCTCTGAAATGCAAGCACTAGATAGTAAATACAATAAACCAAGTGATTAGCTCTGAAATTCTGACCATGAAGAATTAAGAAAATAAAGCTGAGGGGCATGAGTTCTTCCTTGGATTTAAGAACCTTTAGGGGATAGAACTCCTATCTACACTGTTCTGTGGATTTCACATAACAATTCTTTCACGCTCACTAGGACAAATGTGAGGGTAATTCAGCTTGGCTTGCAACATTTTACCATAAAGCAAAACCTGTGAGTTTCCCCCCCCCACAGATTCTCACACATTCACACAGACTCTTTAGAAACGTAAGACACTTTATTGAATTTGTTGATAAATTAAGAAAGGACTATGAACCAGACTTATGGGTCACAGGTGCTTGTAAACAGACAACAATTCCTTTCCATGGAAAGCATGACTTAGCGTGCTCAGTCAAAAGTCACTTTCCCCAACGTTGCTCACACGCTGCATAGCGATGGAGGGCAGAGAAAAAGTCTTCATAGCTGATGTTCTGGTGGGAAGGCAAAGAACTGAGAAAGCAAGTTAGAAAAAAGTAAAAATAAGCTTTTATAAGCACCACATGGCTGGTATGGTCAATCCAGAATACCCAAGCAAGCCATTGTCTTTGTAACATGAAAGAGTTTCTCAATGCTGTAACTGTCACACACCTCCACAATAACTAGGTTAGCTGTCAGCATTATGTCACCCTTTAAATCAAAGTCTGCCCATTATAGTACAGAGGGCATTTTCAAGTTGTGCAAAAACCAGGGAAGAATAGATCTGTTCAGACATGTTTTTAAGTGCCCTATAAGTGCTCTCAGACTTAAGAAATACAGCAACTACAGCTAGTCTAGTTATCAAAGATGAACAGCAATCCACAGGCAGCACTGCTTTCTAGTTTCCCTAACAGTAAAAACCTGTAGGGGACAATCCACCTAAGGAACACCAACAGAACTTGGATCAGATCACTGAGAACAGAAGGTAACAGAAGTTCCTCCTTAAACCTGCAAAGTAAAGCTTGCTGTTGCCTCGTCGTAACTGAGGCAGCAACAATGCAAGAAGTATTGGACAGGTTCTCATTTAACAACTCCTACATCCTCACACCAATCTCTGGACATCTTCATTTAAACATATTCCCTCTCATGGCTATTTCTGTACGGTAGGTCACAGACTTGTTTAGGTAGATATTATTTCTTTCTGAAGTTATGAACAACTCACATGATCTCTGTCAGTCTGATGTGCCATGGAAGGAATCCTAATGTGCTGTCCACAGGACCAAACTTCAGAACTAAATCAGGATCTGGAAATCCACTTGTACCTGTAAGAACAAATTAAATTAGGTTTCGTCAAATTCACCAGAAGAGTTGTTTTCAAGTCCCAAGGCATCTGCTTTTTAATTGAATGCTTTTTTTTTTTAAAAAAAAAAAAAAAAGTTAAGTGAAGCTCCTGAGGACACATTAACAATTAAGAGCTCAAGGGAACAGACTGGTCTGGCACTACCTGAACAGAACCAATGAGGAAAAGCTTAGGCAGTCACTGCAGGCCCAGATGTACCATTATTTTTACATTAGGTAGTTTTCAAAGACTTAGTAAGGTAGTAATAGGAACAGTTAGCTTGTTTTGAACAACAGCAAACCACAACACTGCTGTTAAAACTCACTTGTTCTAGTTTTGTCTTGGTAAACTTGATTTTAGTAGCACAGAACCTCTTACACCCTGGCGCATCCTGTAGTCTTAACTACGTGGATTTGCTGTCAAGTACAGTAAAAGGGCCACTAACAAAAAGCCTTAAGGAGGTTCCACTGAAAAAAAGAACTGATACCACAGACTAGCAAGAAAACATTTTGTAAGAAAAGAGATGTCCTGTCAGGTTAACTGTTTGATTTCTCAGTACAGAGCTACAGACAGTTAAAACTGTTACTACAAGGTTTCAGACAAACTGTTGCAAGTCAGATCTTTCTGGTTAGATGAGTGAGCAAAAAAAAAAAAAAAAAAATTGCCCTGTTCTTCCTGTTAGTAAGCAGACACAATCCACCCTAAGGTAGGACTAGATGACACTGAAGGAGTTCATTAGGTGCCCACACTCCATACATACCTTAAAAATCCCAGTCACTATTGTTCTACCAGTCTAATCCTAACTCAAATGACTGCATTATCTTTATCTAGTCTCTGGAACTAGACATATAAGCATTTGTTAAAAAAGGTACTAAGTTTCATTCTAAAAAGCGAAGACCAAATCCTACAGTTTGATGTACTCTGAAATCTCCCCAATGTAAGAGAAGCTAATTAAGTCTTCAGTAGCTTGCTGTCTTGATCACCATGAGAGCTTCCTACTGACCTTCCAAGGCTGAAGACAGTGTCCCCTTCTATACAATTTTTGTCACGCCTCAGCTACTCCAGACTAGAACTGACAAATAGGCAATAAGCTTAGAATAATGAATAGTCTTAGTCCAGCTTTCTCTGCTAATTCTAGCAAATTGATTAGGGCAACATGTGGTAACCAGTACAGTACCAAGGGGACCAAAAAGGTAAGCTACTCTTCATGCACCTACCCAGCTCACCTGAAAAAGCATCCCAGCAGTCACAACCCTACTTCACTATAATGCTGCTGCTATCCATTGCATGGTATTTCTTGTTGCTCCTCCCACTAGCCACTAATTCCACAAGTTAACTGGAAGAGTTCTTACACTGCATAATTCCTGCTTTCAGCAGATGAAAAGGCTTAATGCTGCTCACCTGCTCCATACCTCAAGGGTCATTTCCCTAGTTCTCTCACTTTGAAAAAAAAAAAGTCAAACTTAAGCTAGTGAAAGGTTCTTAATTGTAGAGAAACTTAGAAAGAACAAAAAATTAAGGTCCCATCTGATTTCTCCATTAGGTTTTGAAACTGAAGCTGGAGATTTCAAAAAGCTGATAGCTTTCCTTCCCACTGAATCACTGCAGCAGAGATCTTTTTCCCCAGGTAAGCTATTTTCCCACGCCTGAGCATTTCTAGTGAAGCCACAGTTTAGAGCTTATCTCAAAGAAAAGAGAAAGAAGTATAAAGCAGAAGCTGCTAATCTGCTGAGAAGCCATAGTATGTTAGTATGGAACAGCTTTGCAGGGAAGCAGTGAATACTTAGGAGTGGGGATTCTGGTGGAAGCAGACAGCTTTACTCATCAGCTGATTCAGAAGCTGAGTACTCCTCAGCTGGTCAGTTCAAGCAGCAGGATCTTCCAACACTGCAATGACTTTTCAAACAGGAAAAGACCTTCAGAGAGCCCAGTTAATTTTAATATTTCCTTCTGGTTCCTATCTGAAGGAGGAAAATGAACAGTGTGTAGTATTACTGTCAGAACAGCCTGTTTAAATACAGTACTGTGCTTCCCACCCTGCATTTACTCTCTACCTAAATGTATCAACACTACAGATACTTTGTATGTGGAAACTTCCTCAGAGCTGTTAAGTTTAAAGCACTCTAAGTTTAACACACAAAAGACAAAAGGACTTGAAGAATCTGAAGAGGCCAAAAGACTTGGACACTCAAGGGAACGGTAATCTGGCAACATCCCTTCTAAGTCAAGAGTTCTGCCAGGGAAACATGAATGAAGTTGTAGAGCTGATAGCACCACTTCTCCACATAGCGTACCTAGGCCAGCTTGAACAGCCTTATATTCACTACTGGAAAGGGAGACAGCAAGCAGAGATGCAACACAGCTGGCACCTACTTTCCTGATAAAAAGAGGTAGCTGAAGCATTGCTCAGAATAAAGTACACCTACACTGAAGAAAACTCAGGCTATAAGAGTTAGAGCAATAGTGTATGATGAACTTCAAAATCTGGTTCTAGCTTGTTATGTGGCTTTCTATACCCACATACTAAAAATGAGGAAGTTATAAAAGCAAGCTGTTTTATCATGTATTTAAATCAAGATATAAAAAAAATTAAATAAAAACCAAACATATGGAGCTCACCCTGAACAAAAACCCTAGGAGTACAGATAGTCAAAAGATGGCTTTTCAGATTTCATTCTCAGTTTAGATCAACAACTCAGACTTTTGTATTTAATATCTTGCAATTATTATGTGGAAATTAAACATGACTACAGCTAAAATGAGCAGTTTCATGAGTTAAACAGGTCATGGAAGAGTAGTTCTTCCAACTGTCCTAGACATGAGAACCAAGCAAATTAATAAGCAGAACTACTTACAGATACTGTATTTAGTTACAAACCATGTAGAAAAACACATCTAGATTTTTAGTCTATCAAAACTGAACTTTGAAAATAGGTAGATTAACCTATGCTTAGCTATCACAGATTACTTGAACAATAGATCTTGATTTTTAAGGCTATGCAGACTAGACCTAACGCTTTATGATACACAAACACAAGGATGGGAGATCAGGAACAAGTGTTTGAGAAGCTCTAGTTCAGTACCACTGGCCGAAACACAAATGGATAGCATTGGCACCAGTTCTTCAAAATAAGCAAGTGCTTTAGAGAAAAAAATTATTCACTTCCTGAATTGCCTTTGGGGCATAACAGGCTAGACAGAAGTTACTTCCTAACATGTCAGTTGTATGTCAGACTTAGTAACTCCGCTACAGTGAGAAAATATCATGCAGTATGCTGAAAAAAGGGACAGAATTTAGTTTGAGACAAAGACTAAAGCATCCACATTCCCACTGCAGTCAATCTGCCCAGCAACCCAGCTGACAGCTTGTTTGAGAGGGGAGAAATCTCTCCAAACTCCAAAGGAAGCCACGCTATTAGTGTGCTTGCAGACATCCAAGTTGAAGTGTGCTAGCTGAAACTGAACCCTGCCAGGCTAGTTACAGTTGCACTTAACATGCACTGATGGCCTAGGGAAGCTAAACAAGTACTCCAGCTTGGTAGCACAACACTGCTCCTCCCTCAACAGGGGATTAAGGGCAGCCCTTCCCTACTCACAGCTATTGCAAGTAAGCATGCACTTCAGAGCAGTCAGTAATCTGCATGAATTAGTAATGGTGATGAATCATGTAGGTTATACAGCAAAGGATCAGCCAGTGCCCTGTTACTGGCACTCAGGGCAATAGTTAGGCAGCTCTAACAGCTTTAATTCCCATAACTAGATCTGTAAAGACTCACACTTAGGCTTGCAGCATGCTATCTTGCAAGATGTTAACCTTACTTGTAAGTCTATCTCCAGCTGATCCCAGCAGTATTTTTTTCCCAGAAAGCTCATTACTGAACATCCCACAGAACTTTTAAGTTCTGTGAAAATGAGACTCCAATTTAACTTAGGGTTTCCTTTTGAGCTTTTTCTTTAAGCAGAAAAAAGCAGCAAAACAGCAAGAAATTTTAGCACAAGTCTGAAGGCACTAAGCCTAACTTATCCTGATAGACTACATACTAAAAAAAACAAAAAACAAAAAAACATGCTAAGCAATAAATACATCAGAAACCAAATTAGTTACGAATTGAGTATTCTTTCCCTCCTTCTCACAGACTGTGTCATACTTACTACTTAATAAGTTGTCTAACACATTCACATCCAGGTCTGTGTACGTTCTTTGCTGCTGTGCTACCAACTGACAAAAGTTCTGGGCAGCTTTTACTATGTCTGCTTTTCCATCTTCTGGAGACAGCACCTTCAATGTAGATTGGCAATTTAAAACTGAAAGTACAAAACACAGTTTAAAAGCAACAGAAATACAGTTGTTCTGAGCGTGCTTTAAACATTCACAGGGTATGACTGAAAGTAACTTAGCTTACTTCATATATTGTACACTTGTGACTAGCTACAAATCATTCAGCTATTACAGAAATGGGTAAGAATGTTCTGGATTTATTACTAAAAAGCAAGCTTAAAACAACTATTTTTAGGGGTCTTGTGAGAAGTGGTTTAACTGAAGTCAGTCCTTCAAATGCAGAGATTGTTATAGAGGATTTGCATCGGTTCTTATGCTGTCTTGCAAAGCTGTAAGAACAGGGTGCCTAGTTACTGATCGGGGG
>WBMW01005913.1:563544-584096 GCA_013396635.1 Penelope pileata
GCGGGCCGAGGGGGAAGGAAGGGGCGGGGAGAAGGGCGGGGTTACGCCCGCTGATGGCTGTTGGGGCGGGCAGGGCCGTGACAGGGTAGTGGGGCGCGGGAGGGCTGCTGTCCCCGCCCCTTACGGGGCTCGTCCCGTCTGAGCCGGTTTTGCTCCTCCGCGCTCTCTTCGTGAGGGGAACACGGCGGCAGCCGTGTTCTGGTCCCGAGGGGGCAGCCAGGGTCAGTGGTCTGTCCCGGGATCTCCGTGTGGGGGATTGCCTCCCCGCGTGGAACCGGGCTCTCCCCGCCTTGGGGCAGTCGGTAGGCACAGAGCCTGGAGGTGCGCATTCCGTTCGTCCTGAGCTGAAGATGGAGCAAGAGCCGTCCGGCTGGTCGGGTGCTGCCGAACACAAGGCGGGCTGAGCGCACACAGGAGCATCTTTAACCTACTCTTAAAAAAATCCACCTCTACAAAATTAAATTAAAAATACTGTGCCGTGAAAATATCTTACTGAGAAAGTCCTTCTCAGACTGCTGACACAGACCAGCAAAAATTGTAGCTGATGGCGTGTGCAAAAGTTAAAACATACAGAAAAATTACCTTGAGCCTCTGTGTTTGTATTACATAGGTGAATGTGTGAAGAAACCCGGGTGCTGACACACCATGGGTGGCACAGCCCCACGGCTGCACTCCAACACGCGCGGCAAAATGGGCTCTGTGGGTGTGAGTGCTTATTCAGTCGCTGAATGCCCATGTAAGATCACAGAATCATAGAATGGTTCAGGTTGGAAGGGACCATAGAGATCATGGTCATGCCCTTCCATGGGCAAGGGCACCTCCCACTAGACCAGGTTGCCCAAAGCCCCATCCAGCCTGGCCTTGAACACTTCCAGGGAGGGGGCATCCACAACTTCCCTGGGCATCCTGTTCCAGTGTCTCACGACCCTCACAGTGAAGAATTTCTTCCTTCGATCTCGTCTAAATCTGCCCTCTTTCAGTTTATAGCCATTACCCCTTGTCCTGTTGTTACCTATCCTTGTAAAAAGTCCCTCCCCAGGTTTCCTGTAGGCCCCTTCAGGTACTGGAAAGCTGCTATCAGGTCCCCCCGCAGCCTTCTCCTCTCCAGGCTGAACAGCCCCAACTCTCTCAGCCTGATAAGAACTAATAGGAACTGTTTGCTTTGAGAAGTAATTTGGTGGTGGTATTACTCCTCACTTATCAGCTGAGATTTATGAACTGCCAGGAAGCCCCTTAGATTGCTGTTTGCCATCCACTGGTTTTAGTGGTCTGGATATGCCAATTTTGTTTAGTTTTCAAGCGCTTTGGGAACTGCTTCATAAAATTTGCACGTGGATCAGAGTTGATGCATGTACCGTGAAGTCCTTTTGTGTTGCAGAAGTCTGGAAGGTCCGACCAGCGAGAGGGGGCACTTGGGGCGCATACTTTCACGTGAACCCAGAGGTGCACGTTCGGCAGCTTGAGCCGTATGGCAGCTTTTCGGCTACCAAAATAAATTATTGCAATAACCTTGGCTCATTGTACCTTACCCTAGTATTTGGCAGAGGTAGAAAACTATTTCCTATCTCCCTTCTTCTGTTTACAATATTAAATTTGGGTCAAGTTGACCGCAGTGTTTTCACTCACCACTACTAACTGTGGAACAACCATTAAATCTCATTGACCAGGACACTGATTCTTCTGTTGCTTGTATTTGCTGTGATGAAGATGAGCCTTCTGTGTTTTGACTGCAGCCCAGTTAATGTAATCCAGCATCATTTAAAATTTTCTAAAATAAATGAAAGAGGCAAATATTTGTGGAAAACTGAAGTTAACGTTACAAAAGTGAGAACCCCTAAACAGTCCTGAGAAATTACCCACATTGGTGTAACTCTCCATCCTGAACTGAGTTGAAGTGTGCTGACTGCCACACTTCAGGTAACGGCATCTCGCAGTATTGCAGCATTTTATTTGTGGGGTTTTAAGCCAACTATAATCATAGAATCATAGAAACACAAGGTTGGAAAGGACCTACAAGATCATCTAGTCCTCTACTACAAAAAAGTCCATGCAGAGTTACAGAGTGCTTTCTAAGTGATCATAATTGTATTCTTATTTCTCTCAAGCTACATGGTACTAATGGCATAGAAAAACGGCTGATATTTTTACAGTTCTCAGTTTACAATGGCATCCTTATTACAGCCCTTCTGTCACCAGCTATTAACATTTATAGTACAAATTAAGGAGGAAAATTTAACAGCAGCCCAGCAGGCTGGTTGTCAGTGGGGATACTGCTGGTGGTGGGCAGCTCTAGGCAGCTTTAACATTCGTGATAGTTTAACCATGGGGTTAATCTAGCTCATAATCATAGTAATCATCATCTGTGATTACTGCAACACTGGAGGCCTCATTGGGTTTCATTTTCTTTCTGTCCTCCTTGCCTTTTTCCATGGAAGACAGATTATCTTCACACTGCTGCAGAATCTTTTTGGATGACATCCAGCTTTCTCCTCGGCTTTCTGCTGGTGCCGCACACTGCCCTCCTCTGACATCCGTTCCTTTGGCCATCAGCACTCCTCTGGTTCTCAGAAGGTCACAGGTGCAGTTCCAAGGGTTTCCATCTAAATAGAGATGCCGGAGGCGAGGTAAATACTCCAAGACTTTGCGATCCAAGGCAGATATCTTGTTGTTCCGTAAATTTAAAACCTGGAGCTGTTTCAAGTCCTTCAGTTCTTGTTCTCCAACATCCTCTATGTCATTTCCCTTTAGATCCAGTCTAGCAAGGGTATCTGGAAGTCTGAATAAAAATAAAGCAACACAAATCTGTTATGTTCATTATATCGATTCTGTTTGTGTGAGTGGTATTTGATGGTGGATATTTGCCCAGCCACATCTGACATATTAAAGAAAAATATCACTAACAAAATTGTAATCTTCTGGGAGAAAAAAAAAATAGTCCTGAAATGTTTGTGTCATTTTTTTTTCTTTTCTTTTTTTTTGGTTTTTTGAAGTTGGTGGAATACTATCTATGAGCTGTTCTCCCAAATTATTGCAGTTCTGACCTGTACTAACCTGCTGTACTGTGAAAAAAGTTATGTATTCAATTAAGCGTCAAGTAAACGTAAGAATGGATTTTGTACTATTGAATGCCATAAGCATGCCAATGACCAAATTATAGCAGCATGAAAGACCAAACCTTTAGAGAAGCTTGGCAACTCTACTCCCTCAAGTACTTCTGTTTATGAATTGTTTTTAAAAGGCTTTTAGTTCATAACTAAATTTTTACTAGCAGAAGAAATTTTATTCTCTTCTTTTTTTTTTCTATTTTTTGTTCTCTTGCTTTCATCACACTCAAAATTTAATCATCTTGGAAGCAGTCCATCTTCTTAAATAATTAGCAACAAGGAAAATAGAAATGGTTTTTATGGTCTTCTAAAACAGTACTTTAGAGAGTTAGAACTGATTACATTTAAAAGAATAACGAAGCCAATAGTCTTGAGATATGACACTCGCTGGTGAATATAATTCCTGTTTTCCTATGTCTTATAAATCGTGTGATAAGATTTTTATTTAAGAAGTCTAGCTTATTTATTATCTGTTTTTCTCCTGCTGTAGTCAGTGAAAACTATTTAACAGAAAAGCCTGTTAATTGGTGTAAAATATTTTTGATAAAATGAATTTGAAATTAACCTAAAATCATTTTACTACTGTAGTAGGCAAGGTGATGGGATTAAGATCATGTTTAGAAATTTTAAGGAAACTTATTCAGTATAACTCTCAGACAAGCTATAAATAATAATACCAAGAACTATTTAGAATTGAGCAGCAGTGTCCCACAGCCCATAAAGGGTGATGCGGGTTTATCTCAATGTATTTGAGATTCCTTTGAAAATTAGTAAGAGGGTACACTGAGACCTTCACTGGCTGTTTTTTTTTGAGGCTGAGCTTGACCTCTTGGGCTGAAAGGCAGTTGCCATTTTTACACAAATCTCACAACTTCAGTGGGAATATTTCAAGAATAAGGCAGTTATCTGTTGTGCTGTATTTCCTGGGTGAGTTGAGCATTTCACGTGTTGAAATGGTCATTCCACAGAACCTGGTCTTAACAGTGCTTGTGGCTGCAGAGAATCAGTTTTGAAACCTAACCATAGTTGATGGTGATAGATGTCCAATCTGACACTGTAACATGAAAGGTGTCCTCTGAGGTGAAATCCTAGAGCCAATGATGTCAAAGGCAGTAGGGCATCACCTGGGATATCCTACTAGGATATCACCGCTGCTGCTCCGGAGACTGTTGTCAGTCTTATTCCTGCGTTCTGACAACTCCTTGCATGATTTTCTGGAGCATGGGCTCTTCTTTCTGAGTCCTGAATATACTTGGACTTGTGATGGATATAAGTTCTGCTAGAGACAGTTTCATGTCATTATTTCGTTTTCAGATGTAATGGAAAGAACCTGTCTTTTTCTTGATTCCCACTGAACAACTTCTAAGACCCATTAACCGTGCCACATTAACTATACTCTTTAACCTGTGACACTGGTGACTGGTAGTTCTGTCAGGAGCAATACCTTTATTTCTGTGTGTCCATGCAACTAACTGGTGATCAACAGGTGGTTGTGTGGACACACGCAAGTAAATTAGGTACATAGACGCACACAATTAAACAAAGTGCATACATTTTACTTCTTGTCATTTCTTTCCTGCTTTGTTTACAGCCTCTCCTTCAAATTTGTGTTCATTGTTGAGTTGAAAATAAAAGACTCAATATCTCCTTTAAAGCTGTACTGCTTAGAGGCCAATAAAGAACACCTTCCTGTTAATTCTCTTGACTTCGAGGACTGTAAAATAAGATGGATTGGACAATGCCAGTGTAACTAGAAAGCATTAAACATTTCTGTCAAGCCAGACTGAAATCAAATATTTTTACACCACTAAATCACTTTCTGATTATAAAGCTTCAACCAAATGGATTCAAATGCTAAAGAACATCATGCTAAACAAATTGAAATTTTACTGCGTTACTTATTTGGACCAGTTAAACCTGTCCACAAGCCATGAAAATAAAACTTAATTGTGTAGTTGTGTTAAGTTGACATTAATGGAGTTACATTACTATTTTTATGCCATCTTATTGCACAGCTTTTTGAAATAACAAAATTGCCACTTTATATCAGGCCAGCCTCCATTTGGTTTAACATATCACCACTGATAATGGCCAGGATCAACACTCAGGTGAGTGTGAGAGAACCTGTGAGCGAGGAATTAAGGAGTACCATGTGCCCAAGGGATGTTTATTCTGTGCTCCTTTGACTGGAATTTTGCTTATAGCCCGAAGCAGGAGAGTTTATAAGCATTCCAAGTGCTCTATAATGAAGTTGGGAATGATAATACCGACTGAAAAAGTACATTCTTTTAGACCAGACTTGGCTCCTGAAATCTTACTATTTTAACAATAATAAACTCAGTGTGATTTGGTGGAAACACCAGCTTTAGAAATGCTATCTTTCTTTTATTGAATGTTCTATTAATTTTGTGTCATGGGAGAAGATACATCTAAGCAGCAGCTTAACTTCTCTGTAATCACTGTTATACTCTCCTAGTAGATTCTTATTATTCATGTGTTACATCCTTACTGGCAGCAAGAGATGTGAAAGGAAAAGGATCACTGGGGACCACAGATGTAATGAAAACAGATAACGAGTGCTAATTAGGGCCAGTTATGGCACTGAGTTTATGGAATGGATAGACTTCTACAATGACTGGGTCTGAATGCAATTTGTTTTGACTTTGGCCCTCACCCTCATAATCTGAGGGTGGAGAGATGACACCTGTGAACTCGCTATCCTGAGAGTCACTTGCCTCAGTGGGATGGAAATCAGGAGATTCTGTTCCAGAGCCAGGTTAGAAAGCTGTGCACACTGCTGAAGAGCTCCTGCCTCAAACATGCTGACAGCGTTGTTGTCAAGAAACAAGTGTTTCAGATCCTGCAGTCCTTGGAAGTTCTGTGCTGTCACCCTTTGAATCAGGTTATTGCTGCAGTCTAGTTTCTGCAGTCTGCCTGGCAGCCTGAGTGGCAGAGCCTGCAGCTGGTTCTTAGAGAGCTCCAACGTTGTTAAGTTAGGAAGGAGTTGGGCACCATCTACTGATGTCAGCTGATTTTCTGAAAGGAAGAACTCAGATAGGTTTTCTAGGTGTTTCATGTCTCGAAGCCTTACTGTTTTTAGTTGGTTTTTCTCTAGTTTCAGTGACAGCAAGGATTTAGGTAGGTCAAGAGGCACTTTTGTCAGAAAGTTGCCACTTAAACTGAGAAACTGTAGATTTTGGAAAGATGCAAAGAAGCTGGTTGGGAAAGAGTTTAGTTTATTGTCAGCCATGCTCAGATACTTCAGCCTAGGAAGCTTAAGTGGTGCGGACACAGATTCCATGTTGTTGCCATCCAGAATCAGACTCTGTAAATTGCAAAGGGAAGAAAATGCACTCAGAGGCAGAGTTGCAATCAAGTTGTTCCTGATATCAAGCACTCTTAGTTTCACCAAACCTTCAAAATCAGTTGCATGCAAAGTGCTGATGGAATTATCAGCGAGTTTTAAAATTTCAAGGCCAGACGGGAGGAAGATGGGTATGTGCTTTAGCTGATTTTTGTAGAGTTCCAGGGACTTCAAGGTGCTCAGAGCTTTGAAAGTGTTGTTTTCTATGGATTCTGTGCCGCTGCATGACAGGACCAGCTCTTCAAGGGATGACATTTTCCTGAAGTCAGTAATCTGAAAGAGATAGAAATAATTCATGTGAGAGTATGCAGTGTTTATGAACCACCTCGCTCATTACTTCTTCTGGATGCTCTGACCACTGCTAGCGTATGTTCTTAAAGAATGAGAAACTATGAGAGATGGAGCAGTAACGAGAGAGGTGTCACCTTCAGTTTGCTGGTGTTTGCTTACATTTCTAGAATTGTGCTAAGTCCATATTGTGTCTGGTTTTGAGCAAACACACAGGTTTGAAGTACGATCATTCCTTCTATTTCTTCCTGGCAGATAGCCTATGTAAAATGGGTAGCTAATACCACCGGTGGCAGAAATGCTTGCAGGGAGTAGGTGGTTGTTACAGATTCACGGTGGAGGTTTATCATCCAGCCATTTCTATATTTCATTGCTGCAGCACGTATTCCCCAGATACATGAACGTCACCTCTTCTCCCAGCTATGATTTTTTGGCAGGAAGCTTAGATCTGGCACCTGTATTTATTCATCCCCTTCACTGTCTCTTCTTTTCTTTGAAGTAAAAACCTTTGAGATGACCAAACCAAAAATGTGGGATCAGTTTGGTCTGAAAATCATGTGTATGGAACAGATTGCTTTTACAGCAATTTAGGTTTAGTTACTAAGTAATAAACAGATGCTTCATAGTGCTAAATGAAACTTAGATGTTGACTGTGACCATTATATATAGGGCATGCTAATTGTTCCATTGTTTTTCTGCTCCATTGGAACTGCCTGCTTATCAAGCTTGCCAACTTGTGTCTCAGGTTAAGCAATAACTGAATCTGTCAGTTTCCTCTAAGCCCAAAAATGAGGAAGCATGGAATGAGGGTGAGTCTGGGAGCTGTCAGAGCACAACAGTTACTTAAACAGTACATCAAAATTTGTAGAGATGCTGCCCATTGGCCTAGGTGCTTGATTTCTAAAACTTAATTTCTAAGGGAATCATGGAAAGCTCAGAGCAAGATGAGCAGGTGTTCTGCACAGGAGAGGCAGTAAGGTGCGTTCTTCTATTTTCCCATTTGATAAACATCTCACTACAGGTCTCAGTATTCATCAGGAGCAAATGCTAAGCTAACACTGTAGTCTGTATGCTATTTCCCCTGAGCTCACTAGCTA
The DNA here is from genome assembly GCA_013396635.1 of Penelope pileata. Classification (NCBI taxonomy): domain Eukaryota; kingdom Metazoa; phylum Chordata; class Aves; order Galliformes; family Cracidae; genus Penelope; species Penelope pileata. The sequence goes on from WBMW01005913.1 coordinate 571,398, forward strand.
CCAGCACGTTTTAGTCTCATTGAGAGACACTACAGAGCAAGTATAATCCATTATCCCAATGAGAAACGTACAAGGAAGGCAGTACAAATCATTTTGCAGCTTAGGTACTGTATAGCAGCTTTGTTCTATCATCCTGATTTGTAGCCTTTTGACTATCAACTTTGTGTATCTTTAATCGGCATAAGAAGGTGACATAGAAGATTCCTTCCTGCTTCATTTATCCAATTATTGTATATTTTTTGAGTTGTATCTCCTTTGCTTATCCCTAGACTCCCCATTTTAACTTCTCTTGAAGTTAAAGCCCACATAGCTGTGAAAGAGAAGTCAGATTTCATTTTGCTTTGATATCCTCAGTTGTCAGTAAATTCTGATTACATTCATTCTGCTTTGTAAAGTCATTTCTGAACACTGCAAGAGTTAGTGGAAAAGCACAGATATGGAGCTTCTGTTGATGCAGGTGTCTCCATCAGTTTCACTTGATTTCAGTGAGGGAACTTACTTCGATTGGGGGAAAAATAAATCTCAAGAGTAAATAACAAAGCTGGTCATTGTCTTCTTTTCTATAATTGCAGTTTATATATTTATATCAATTTGCTAAATAGAAATTGTAGAATTTTATGTCCAGTTTTGGTCCTGTTTAGGAGCCCAATCTTGCAGAGGTTCAGTGTGAGTAGTCCAATAGGAATGAACTGCATTGCTCAAGGGCAGATAGGAATAGTCACACCTAAGTGATAAAACAGTCTTAAGGAAATTAAAACAAATGTACATCTTTATAAGTTCAACACATTTTCTTCTATAAGTTCAAAAGCAATATTTCCTGCTTTCCCCCAGCTGATTGCTGTATATCTCTAAAAGGCTTAATTTTCATCTTAGTAAGTGGCAGAGAGTTATGTGAAGGTCAATGTACAGAGACATTCATGCTGTGTGGAAGGATGTTAGGCTTCTTGATGTGGATTACTGTAGTTTCTATTTTCCACCTGCTTGGTGGGCTTCACCAGGCTTAGTGATAGTGATGTTTGCAACTTAAACATTTATCTCTGCTGTTGCAAACCAGCCAGTCTTTCTAATCTGAATCAAGACATATCTGAAAGACTGTCAGCTCCCTTTTGCTGCAGTGTGATGCTTTATTCTCAAACTAGACTGACTGTAAAATGATAGTAATAGTTTTACATTTAAAACTGTTTCCTGAAAATGGATCTAAGAGACTGTTATTATAATAAAAAATTTTTTGTTATTTTGTCATTTTATATTTTGACTTTTTTTTGCTTATTGAATTTTTGTGTACTGGGGTTTGTTATAAGCAGCTCCTTAAAAGAGCTCCCTATTGTGCAGGCCAGGGAAGCAATTTTCTTGTGGCAGATAAAAAGGATGTATTAATGTAGCTAGAAATAAACTAAATGTTAAAGTGAGAGTAAGAAGGTTATAGCTGCTCTTCAGATCAAGGATGCAGAAATTATTGAAAAAAAATGCTAAAAGTAGTCCAGTTTTGTTACTACAAAATCTGTTTCTAACAACCCCTAGCTTGTAAAAATACCAAAAGCAAAAATCACAAACAGTCTTTTATTGATGATCAACCCTGTCAAGAAAAGTTTGTCTGGATAAAGCAGATTTTCTTTTTTCTTCCTTTTCTTCAAAACATACTCTATGTAGTATATACACTTTTCTTTTTAATTTGTTTGCCATTTTAACTAGTATAAAATAATGTCCAAATGTAATTGCTACTCAGTTTGAAAGAATATTTGTTTATTCTTCTGAGGCTGCTAGTTGTCAAACCATATTATATGTGAGTAATTACATATAAAAGCCTGATGGAGGTCAGCTGTGGAAAGCCTAGGCTTACATTCAACTTCTTTTTGAAAATGTTTTCTCTAAGATGTCGTAAATGAAGCAATTAAAAGGAAAGAAAAAAAATACCAACAAAAAACAAACAAACAAAAAAAGGAGAAAAAAAAAAGAATTATAGAATTCCCTCAGCACTTCTAGACATACAGTTTATAAGCAGAAATCCAAAACCCTTCCTACAAACACTATTATGTGTGCCAAAGGAATTGTTCAGCTGTGTTAAATTAAGTGTATGTATTTACAATGTCAGGACCTCAAAAGCATGATTTGTCAGATAAAACTGAAAGAATATATCCACAGACTCCATTTAATCTTAAGCAAAGAATCTACATAATTACAAGCAGACTGCACAGAAGGATTTATTTCCTTTAAGTGCAGACCTAGTAGTAGAACTAAGACGTACTGATTGCTCAGTTAAATCAATGTATGAAGTGAAAATCTCTTTCCTTAGATGGTTTTGCACACCATTTGTTCTGAACAGTCATCAAACATTTATTCTGCTGCTCTATTCACTTGCAGCCAACATTTGAATGCTTTATAACAAATACCTGCCTTTTTCTCTGGTCAGAACCTAAGGCTGCTTTACAGGTAACTGAGGAGTAGCTGACAGCTATGGGCAAATAGTCAAAGACAAATGGCTTATCTTTGTTACTTCAAAAAGAAAATAATACTTTCCTTTTTCACAGAAGATCTATTTCCTCGTAAGAATTCATTCAAGAGTTCATTAGTTTAACAAGAGCACATTGCTATAGTTACATCAACCCAATGAACTTTGACTCTTGAAGGTAGAAAATCACAGATAATAGGAACAGCTAAAAGAGAGGTAAACTCTTTCACAGAGTTAAATTGCAAAATTACTCAGGCTTTTTCTCAAGGGGCAGCAGGTATCCCAGCTGTTGCTTTAGGCTGCCTTTTAGCCCATTTTATTCAATCCTGAGCACAAAATCAAAGATGCAGTTAAGGGTATATTCTTTGTAAGAAGACAAGTATACTTAAAAGCAAATGCATCTCTTTCAAACTGAGCATTTTTTATTATTTGTACTAAAGTGTACACAGCAAGTATGCATAATTCAGGCGGTTATACTTCCCTCGTGTCTATCCATAGAAGTTATATTTATTAAATAAATATATTTTAGGATGGGAAACAGGAAAGTATTGCTCCAGAGTCTATTGCAGAAGGTGCATAAACTGCTAATGACTTTAATAATGTGATTCAGTGATGCCTCAAGAATAAACATTTGTAATAACACATTTGGTAGCTTCAGTTAGAAGAAAGAGTTGTTCATATGGCTCTTAGGTAGGCCTAGCATTGCTTTTATCATCTCACGCTCTGCCTTGGTTTCTAACAGTGCACAGTCATGTCTTAATTACTGACTCCCGCTGTCACTTCTGATAGCAGTTGTATTGAAACTTGCAGCTCAGGAGGGGGAAAAGAACTTCCATTTCATTCTAGCTATATAAAGCCTTTCCATTTGCTATGGAAAAGTATTGCATTGCATCAAAAGCAGCAAAAGCTTTAAATGAGTTAAAAAAACCCTCTTGAAATCAATGGTTATTTGACCCGATAAAAAGAAGTTAACATTTGTCTCTTTGTGTGAATTACTGTTTTTGAGTTGCAGATAAAAAAAGGCTATGAGTATATATTTACATATATTTCAAAAGCTATTAAAACCAAAAACAGATCTTGCACCATTTTACCAGTTTTTAGAACCTGGAATAAGATTCTCCTTTCCCTTGAAAGTCACCCCCAGCTGGGAAACACAACTTTCAGATACAGCGCATTACATATAGTATTTCTACTGGATTTTTTCCTACCTTCAGTTGCTTAATTTTGCTGTGGCTGATGTAGAGCCTCCTGGTAGTGGAAGGAATCTCTCTGGGGATCTCTGTAGCTCTGTAGCATTGCACTGACTGGGCAGGGTCACAGCTGCATCTTCTCGGGCATGTGGTACTCAGGCCACAGTGAGAAGAAAACAAAAAGACTAAAAGGTAGGATAAATACATCTTCCGAAACAGGAGGTCTGAAATTGTCTCAGCAACATATAACGTGAATTAAGTCCTTTTATACCATGAAATCTGATAAAAGGATATTATGACTGTGTATTCTATCCCAGTGAAAAAACAGCAAAAACAATACCGTAATTTGCCTGGGTTAAAATGTTGGCAGGCATTACAAAGAGTGAGAAACTTAAACAGTGATAAGGTGCCTTTACATTTGCAGGTATGTGAAATTAGTGTTATTTATTACCTGACATCTAATCTGCAAACATCCATATTATCTCCAGTTTCCTAGTTTTGTTAAATGTGCCACCACAGAATTAGTGGGGGAAAGATAAAGAGCTGTTTTATAGTGGGGCCATAAAACCTTTGCATCTTCTGTGACCCAGCATTAAAAACAGTGAAAAATAACCGCAACCAACACAGAAGCTTTTTCACTCCTCTTCATGCATTGTTCAGACCAAAAAGAAACCCCAGACAGCCAATATTTTAAAACAAAAATGTTCTATCAGCTTTCTGAATATCTGTCATACAGCTGAGTGCTGCTGATGGGTATATATTTTTTAAAGATCATACAAAAATCTTAAGTTACCTGAGTTGTGTAATTCATATAAATCAAAGTTTAATTATTCTTGTATTTGAAAATTATGGATATGAAACACTTGAAAGCATGTAGTGTAAATCAAGTGGTGGAAGATCAATAAAATAAGACTCGTGCACCCTGTGGCAGATGGAGAACGCTAAGGTTCCCCTCGCAGTTTTCTCTTTACCTGTTTTCTCTATTAGTGCTCCACCTATTTCTCTCCATTAGTGCTTTTCTCATGTGTCTGCTAGCTGTGCCAGACAGAGATGTAAAGTTTTGAAAGGCTACAGTTTGGCATGTGTTACTTTTAGGAATCTTCAAGGCGTTGTTGTTTCTTTTTCTCCTTTGTATTCAGTAATTTACAACATACAAAGCAGAGCACTTAGGAAACCCTTCTCTCTTATCACACTGATCTGCTTTGTGTTGTAATCTGTTTCCTTCCACGCTCTCCATCATATTGTCAGTAGTGGCAAATCCTATTCCTTGAATTCAGAACTAGAGTGGTTATTTTTCCAAACAGAAGATTGTGTCAAGTTGATTTGACAAATGGACAGCTGAACTGGGAACAGTCCTCACTGGGAATGCCTGTTTGATGCAGCTGGTTTTATCCTGGACAAATGCCTTATTTCCTACTGGAGATCCTTCTGTCTCCTTTATCCCCCGTGCTGCAAATACAGAACTGCAGCCCAGTGTCTGCAAAACCAAGCAGCAAGAGCAGAAAGCCTGCTCCTAAAGCAACCTGTTGGGTTGGCATCTTTAACAATCTGTGCAGAAAAATCCTATCTGACTTATGCCATAATGATCAGCTGAGCAAAAATGAGTGGGTGAGCAGAACTGGCACTGGTGTCTTAAAACAAGCATTTTAATGTATCTTGATGCATTTGGTAGCTGGTGTTATTCTAAGAGTTAAAAGAGTTAAAAGTACCCAGATAAAAGTGTAAAATCTTTCTGCATTCTGATGACTACCTGTGGTATATTTTGGCATGCCCTGGAACAGACTTTCATCTTGTTTTTTCCACTGACTTGAGTGTAAGTGCTCAGGTCACTAAGACAGTAATGTTCAGGATCTTACGTGTTGTGTTCCGCAAAAACATCATCAAAAAAAGCAAATGCTTTTTGCTCAAGGAGGGCCAAAAGAAATTCAGATCAAACCCCAGTTTAGAGCTCTAGAGTAATGCATTCAGTCTGGAAGTGTCTTTAATTAAGAACCCTATATTGCATCCTTCCCTACTTTGTACATGGGAAGTATCTCAACCCATGTCGGAATTTGCAGCTGTAGTTACACGGCAGCACCATAGGATGGAGCAATGCTCTCAGCTTTCCCTGTTTCTGAGCAGTAGCTGAATCCTTGGTCTTTGCAAACTAAGGGAAGGAACCTTCATTGATTTAGCAGTTTATTTATGTGATATTAAAAGCAGTGATTGAAACAGAAGTATTAGGGATCCCTTAATTTTTGAAATATGTCTGCTTTCAGCAGTGAGGTGTTTTAAAGGGAGAGTGATGAAAGGTGATCCTATTCCATTTGTTTTGTGCGAATTCTGACACAAGTCCAGCAGAGCTGATCAGCTTTGCTTTTGCACCAAACTATGCACTGTTTTTTTGATTAATTCTGGGCAACCAGCTGGTAAGAGAACTGATGAGGAGTCACAGGACTGTGTGAGTGAAAGCCTAACAGGAACACGTGAACTACACAAAAAAGTGAACAACCACTCCAGCATCTCTGGTATGGAAGAAGCACTGCGGGCTCAGTGGGTTGCATGGCTCTGGAAGAGGCACATTAAAAAAATAAATCACTTGAGGCTGTTTCCCATGAAGTTCTTATGCACAATCCCCACACTTTTCGATGGGGATTCCTGTGCAGAGCTGAGTTAATGGAAGCAGGAAGCTCTTTCATGATTGCTGCTTGGATTTCAGATCTGGAGAGGTGCTTGTGTGACCTTAAAGTTTTGTTGATGGTGGAATTTTCTTTTCAAATATAACAGGCTAATAAAAATAATACTGTCTTTTTGCACAAGCCTTGCCTCATGCAAGATTCCAGTCTCCACAACACTGATGTTTGGGCCCTTTCTTTCTTCACCAAAGTCAGAGGTTTGACAGAAGCATATATATATGTATATTAAGATGTCATTTTTGCATATTTACCTATGATTACCTTTAGAAAATCACATAAAGTTAAGACAAGGTTAAAATTACAAGAATGAATTTGCAAAAACCTGTTTATTGGAGCATTTAGAGATCTCTGAATGACAACAGCTCCTAAAATGTGCATGATGGTACAAACTGCACATAGCAATGTGCAGTCTTAGCACTGAAGACATGGGGAAGCAGAGCTCATACAGTCAACATGGTCCTTGTCTTTGGAAAGGAGATATTGCAAGAAAAGACTGGTTTAAGAGCTACAGAGGGGATGGGTAGGAGCTGGGTCACTGAGCGATGTCGCACACAAATAGTTTGGCAACTGGGAGCTGCTAAGCGATGGCGTATGCTTGAAAGAATCCTTGGCACATTTAGCTGCCATATGCTATCAAGTGCCAGCTATGGAGTACGTGTGAATTTATAATTATTGCTTCTGGAGGTTTTTAACTTGGATTTGGAAGAGCTTTTTATAGGGACAACAAATGGTGTTTGTCTGCTTCAAAGGTTATCTCCGATCAAACTCTTCTCTCCAGAGAGGATAGGACCTGCTAAGGGAAACAATCATAACATTGTTTTTAAAAACATTACGCTTCCCTTAATCATCTGTTGAAATAATTTCAACCGCTTTTCAGAAATGTTTCTTAAACAAAGACCCTCAGAGTGTTACACTGAATTAAGAATGTCAGCCAGACACATTTCAGGCAAATTAATTATATCTAATTAATATTAAGATTATAAATTCATCAGCACTGATTCTGTGTTTTATTTGTACAAAATAAACCTGCAAGTACAGTTTCACAAACACAATCAGAAGCTTGTTTGAAAACAATGTCTCAACCTTCTCTGTAAGCCAAGAATTTTGTGGAAATATTTATTACCTGCTTTTGTAGTATGTGGAGAACGTGTTTCTAACTGCAGGCAAGTTTGCCTTCATACACTGGGAACAGCTGCTGAATGACTTAAAGCAGATTTTTCCTCCACACAATAAGTAGGTAGCTGGCTACATAGAGGAGATGGGAGTGATAGCCCCTTTAGAATTTCTCACATTTCACCTGTCTGTGGCACTTGTGCATTCCAGAGGAGCTAGCACAGTGAAGCCTACTGAAAGGGAACAAAACTCCGTTAAACAAGAATCCGCAAATCAAAGCGTGTTAGTCACTGCCAGTTTATGATAGCACTGAGGAATGCCATCCCAGATCAGATGTAACTGAGGCAGACACCTGGAGATCATTTTAAATAATTTTATGCACATGAACAAAACCACAGATTAGTATGGTGACAGTTTTCTAGATTTTATTGTTTTTACCAATAATAATTGGTAAAATCATTCAGTAGTTAACAATGGTGAGCTGCAAGGGCTTTCTAGAGGCCTGTATGAGGTGAGCTAGTGCAGGCTCTTCCATCTCCTGTGGGTATCTTTAGCCCTTAAGAAGGATCTGCTAGTGACTGCTCATCAAACAGGACCAGAACAGAGCTTAAATTGTATAAAAATTGTCTGCTGTTGAAACTGTGAGGCACGGAGGAGTTTGAAACAGCAGATTCCTAAATTATACCCACCATGTGTGCAAAAAGATGGTTTCATGCTGCCGTGCTACAAAAGCCAAATATTTTTAGCGCACGCTTTACTGATTTTTAAATATACAAAAAATCAGATTGAGAAGATTTAAGCTTAAATGGATATGTAGAAATAAACATGGGAAGAAGACCACAGCAAGCACTATAAAAAAGAAAAAATGGACTAACGTGACATGTAGAAGGTGCCTTATGTAAAGGGAGACCAGTAAGAAGTGAATGCTCCCTCACAATAGTGGTGAGCAATTTGTTGCTCCCGTGGAGTCACTGCGCCGACTGGAAAAGGCAGCCTCCCTGAGCATGTAAAGCAGGAATAATCTCAAACATAAACATGTAAAATATTTCAGGTTTTTTAGCAGCAATTTTCTGAATTGACAACTAAAAATCCATCTCCCTTTAAGCTTCAGAGGAGATGCATAACTTCCTCCTCTCTGGGATGCTTTAGGAAAGCATGTTCCAATCATGTAGTATAACTCCATTTTTAGAACATGAAATTCTTGCTTAACCATCTCCAACATTCTCCCGTACCTTGGTACTGCAAAATTTTCTTTATTTTCTGCATATTCCCTTTGCTGTCCCTGCCTGTGGCTGTACGCCCAGCCGGACAATCAAACCACTCAGCCACACAAAAGATGGCCTTGACATGTGTACATGTTGCAGCACAGCGTGCACAGCTGGGCAGCTGCAATTACAGAGGTTTCCAGGTGAGCTGACCCTCATGTGCAAACACACGTGTTTATGTTGTAAATTCTTTGTTCAGGGGTAAGCTCTAACCCAAGGTTTGTAGAGTATCTCACACAACAGTTTCCCAGTCTTGGCTTGGACACTGAGTATCAAATAAACAGCAAGGAAGATGTTGACAAGAGTTTTTTTTTTTTTTTCCTTTTGATTTGGTTATTACATTGCTTTGTTTTGTATGAAGATGTGTCCTCCCCATGCTTAGGGTCATTTACTCTTTGAACATGAAGTAATTTTTCAGATAATTAATTAGGCACTGTAGTAATCAGTCAAAATACATAGGCCTAAATTTGTAAAATAATGTTTGTACTCAAAGGTACTTAATAGCAGAGTAACACAGATGCTTCACATTCCCTACATTCTGCCTTTTCTAAAATAATAGAAATTATGTGCATCAATTATACGTAAAGAAAATAGGTAAAGTCAAATGAGCAGATCGGGAAACTGTCAGTGAAGTCCTTTTGGCATTAAAAATATTCAGAGAACTTACCTTTTTCTTGAGATAATTTGCTGCAACTATGGGATACTTAGAAATGTCCCTTGTGTGTAGCAGCACTGTGTCCACGTGTCAAGGATTGTGCTGAATCAGTTGACTAAGACTATCACTGTTTTTTAAATATTCTTCAATTATTTTGTGGATGTTATCAGGGTTGAATATACTGCAGCTTAATTAAAATAACCTAACTGAAGACCAGAACTACTAAGCTTTCTTAGGTTTGATTGTATATTGACTGCAGAGCTTGCTTACAGAACAGAGTTAAGGTTGTCTGGGTGCTTTTGGCAGGCATTTCAAGGGGAACTGGAATTGATCAGAATTTTCTAGGGCTTTTAAAAGTAGAGTTTTGAGATAATTAAACCATTCTTGTGTTTACCCTTATGCCTGTGGTATCTACTTTTAATTGCAACCTCTTTTTCACATAGTATTTCTGGTGAGAAATATAAATAGTTCCTAATGATAACTACATTTGCTAAGACTTCATGTCAGAACTGCAAGTTTTCTTACTAATGCACAGTATTCTTTCTGATTTTTCCATAGTCCAGCAAGTATTAGACAGATATTATCCTGCAGGTAGGTTTCTAAAGGAATTGTATTTGAGAAGCTAATCTTTGAGTGGAAGAAGCAGAGACAAAACCTTGTTTGACTTGTAAAACGTAAGGACTTGCAAAACAAAGGTAGCAGTGGTGAGGGATGAAAGTTAAAATTAATGACCACAAAACTGTGATACCATTGTAGATAAAAACAATTTAAGATAGAGTTAGACCAACCCCTAAGCTGAAAGGACTCTCTTAAAAAAATAAGAAAATAAAGAAGGTATGTGATCATTTAAAAGAGACAGCCATACATAAACTACCTCAAATATAAGTTTTTGGATGCAGTATTTTGTATAGACATGTTACGTAGGGACACTTCCTTCTCAAGGTAAGCAGATGGCATTTAAGTATGTGATTGAGATACATTAGCAGAAAATTGTAATGCTTAGATACAGGTTAGATTACTGATCCATTAAAAAAAAAAAAAGACAAAGAATGTAATGTAACTCTATAGGTATTTCTCCAGTGCAATACCTATCAGAATCAAAGCCAAAGCAAGCAAATAAAACTGATAATGCTGAAACAACTTCATTGTGTGACAGAACTACTTAATAATGACAGTTTAGCTTTTGATACAGCAAATACTTTGATTCCCCTTCAGACCTTGTTGGTATAATGGCTGTGGAGAACAAGAATTACAATGAAGGTTGAACAATTGCTCTGCTAACCTTGGCTCATTCAGAAGCACTTGGGCAACTGTCTACAATTTAGACACTTAAACCCTTTGCTCAGACAGTATCAGAATACCCCACTTTGCAGAGCCAGTGGATTTATTTCTATGGGCCCATATAAAAGTGTTTGCAGCTTTTGTATCCATTATGGAAGGACGGATACAAAACTTCTAACAGTTAAAGCACCCCTATTAGGTTTCCAGTGTGTTAATACCGACCTTGAATTACACTGCAGACAATCTGAACAGTAAAGGGCAAAAGAACGGGTTTGTAATAAGAATCTGTAAGATTCTTGTCAAGCCTGTGATATCAGATCCCAGAGGAAACACGAAACCTACTGCTAGTGGTGAAGTTTGCCTTTTCTCATCTCTCCTGAAAGCACAGACTGATAGGAGTGCAATCCTTTCCTGCTTTAACATCTCTCTTCACATTCCAGGTGAGTGGTCTAACCATCAAGCTGTGAAGTGTCTCTCTGTGTCCCAATTGATTATTTATGCAAAGCAGAGCCATGAGAGAAACTCACTGCAGGACACCTTGCAGCTCAGGGGCAGGGCATGCAGGTGCTGGTGCCATCTTGCTGTCTGCTGCCATTGGGGCAGTCCCACTGCTGTACTCTCCAGAGGGCCTTGTGCTCCCCGTGCTGTGCTGGCACAGGAGTTTCTGGGACTCTGTTGTAGGCAGGATTAGGGTCCTCATCTGGGTTAAAATGATACTTTTTTCTCTTTTGAGGTGGAGTTACTGTTTTGGTGCAATAAAGCCAAGTTGCATGAGATGTCTACAAGACCTGCTAATAAAGCTCACGGTGAAAGCAACACCGGAATCTATCAGAACATTTCAAGGAAACTAGGTGCCAATAAGGTGAATGCCTTGGAGAACGCACCATGATACCCATGTACAAATAGCTTACTCCCTGAAGTTTCTTTCTTTTTCAGAACCAGAATGAGCTAGAAAATGCAAATACCTTTTCTATTGGTATAATTACATTCACCAGTGCATCTAGACTGCCCAGGGCTGTCCTTTTTATACAATACTTTCAAGTTTGCATCTTTGCCTCATTTGCAGAGCCTGAACAGCAAACGTGTAACTGCACACCTACCGGTGAGGTTTGCCCCTGCCGATAGTGTCTGTGAATACAGCAGCGAAGAAAGATGTACCTTTCCTCTGCCCCTCCCAAATCATAGAATCATAGAATGGCCTGGGTTGGAAGGGACCCCAAGGATCAGATTATCAAGTTCCAGCCCCCCTGCCACAGGCAGGGCCAGCAACCTCCAGATCTGGTACTAGATCAGGTTGCCCAGGGCCCCATCCAAAGGACAAGAGAAATTATGTTCTTAGAGGTCTTTTCCAACCTAAATGATTCTGTGATTGTACATTTAGCCTAGAGAAAAGGAGGCTCAGGGGAGACCTTGTTGCTCTCCACAGCTGCCTCAAAGGAGGTTGTAGTGAGGTGGGGTTGGTCCATTCTCCCAAGCAACGAGTACCAGGACAAGAGGAAATGGCCTCAAGCTGTGCTATGGGAGGTTTAAGCTGGATATTAAGAAGGTTTTTTTCAAAGAGAGGGTTGTGAAGCATTGGAACAAGCTGCAGAGAGAAGCAGATGAGTCAACGTCCCTGGAGGTACTTGAAGACGTGTAGATGCGGTGCTGAGGGACGCGGTTTAGTGCTAGACTTGGCAGTGCTAGGTCAGCTGTCGGACTTGATGACATCAAGGTCTTTTCCAACCTGAAGGACTCTGTGGTTCTATGAATGCCCCTTCCTGGCCCCATCCCCACACAGCCCAGCAGCATCCCTATCCTCCTCCCATGGTCCCATCCCTGCTTCCATGGCCTGTGCGAGCAGCACGTCCCGGTTCAGACACGCCGGGCTCTTGCCCTCCTTTCCTGACTTCCTGCACCTGGGGATGGAGAGAGCTCCTGCGCCCTGAGGAATGCTTCCTTACAGATCTGCCAGCTCTGCTCTGCTACCTTGCCCATGAGGGCAGTTTCCAGGGCATTTTGCTGACTACCTCCCTGAAGAGCTGGGAGCTGGCCTCCTAAAAGTTGAGAAATACTAAATGCCGCATAACAG